>BOSO01002060.1:162757-260875 GCA_018403395.1 Gorsachius goisagi
CCCCATGCCCTGGGTGTGGATGGAGCTGGTGGATGAAGTCTCCTTCCCAGATTCAGCCTCAGCTTAGTAAAGCTTCTGGTTTTTGTTTTTTCTCTGGTTTTTAATTCCCTCCTCTTTGAATTCTTCTCTTCACGACCACAAAGGCAGTGGGCCGAGGTGCACAGACATGGACATAACCCAAGAGGGGAACACTCCCTGTGCCGCTGGGACTGGGGAGGGGAAGAGGCAAAGATGCTCTGTGCCAACAGGCTCTCCCACAACGCGGCTCTCAGAGGGTGGGTTTCGGGTCAGATCTGCCCTGCAAGAGCAGTTTGCCAAAACCCTGTAAAGAACATGCTGAGAAACCTGTATTTCGCAGGAGTCTCCATGTTCCTGGGATGCAGCTGCACCTCACCCCCCAGCCCAGCCCTGAAAGTGGCATCTGGCCTGGGTGGTGCAGCCCCAGAGTGGAAAACCATTCAACATGCCTTGGTAAAACAGGGTAAAACCTTGGTGGGCACTGTGACCTCCATCTCAGTGAGGTTGCCCCCAGGGCACGTCAGGGAGCATCTCCCAAGTGGCTCATTGCTGCTGATGGGCATCAGCTGGGAGATGCAGGGGCAGGACCAGAGCTGGTTGTGGGCTCATTAGGAATTCATTCCCAAATGCGTTTCTGACTGTGTTCCCATTTCCATCACCCATGCAAGCTCCTCCAGCGGGTAGGCTGTCTGAGAGCGGCTCAGCCCGGCAAGGACCAGGCTCTGCCTGCTCACCACAGCCCGTGCTCTCATCAGATAAAATATCCAGCAAGAAAGAAAAATGAGTTTCTGGATTAGATTCTGGCATGAATAAACACTCATGCTAGAATTTGCCAGTCTTTCAGGAACTGCAAGTATTTTCCCAGTGTCAAATGTTCATGCAGATAATGTATAAAAAATGACCTTGATTATGTCAGATATTACAATAAGCAGAGCTCTGGGCTTTGGTTCATAACAGTATCTGCAAATCAGTGTCTTAACTTTTTGCTCTTCTTGGTAGATTCCTTATGCTCCAGAGCTTTGAGGCCAAACGCCTGCGTTTCTGGACAGGGCTGTGGCAGCCTGCCAGCACCTTCCTTGCAACGGGACCAAGCGGTACATCCCCATGACATGGCAGAGGGCTGCTGGGAAGTTTTGGGAGAGGTGTGGTGTGGGTGACCCCCCGGGGGGCATCTGGCCATGTCCCATGGGTCAGGCAGCCCTGTCTGAGGCACCTCCTGCAGCTCTCTGAGATGGAAAGCCTGGGCTGATCCACAGCCTGGGAGTTGGAGCAGAGGGTGTGGGAACATCCAAGAGGAAGCTGGGTGTGAGGGGGTCCCGCTGCGATTCATTTCCCTGCAGGGCCAAGCAGAGCAGGAGGTGGTTGCCAGCGGTTGCACCTTTGGAGAGAGCAATGCCGTCCTGGGGGCTGGGGGACGTGAGGGCTCCTCCAGCCCCCCATGCCTCCATGCCTCTTGGGGGATGGACTGAGACAGGAGGGTGGAAGGTACCCGGGGGAGCTGGGGATGCTCCTGGGTGTGATGAGCAGTTAATGATCCCTGATTCCCCTTGGAGCACATCTGGGGATCAGCCTCTGCCCCAACCCCATTGCCCACAGACTGTTCCTTCCCAGGGGCTGCTCCCCGGGGACAGGGGTGACTGGGAAGGAACCGTCTGCCAGAAGCACAGAAAAGCACCAGATCCAGCAACTTCGCCACTTCTCCAGCTAGAGAAATGGCATCCACAGGCTGTGGACGAGTTGAGCGCCGGTGGGAAATAGCAAGGCAAATGCAAACTGAAGCTAATCTGAGCCTCTGTTTTTTCTTAGCTTGCTCTATTTATTCATAGTCTTTCTTTGATAAAATTGGTAGAAAAACAGAGGCCTTCCAAATGCAAAGGGAGGGATAGAAAGAGAGCCAGAGAGAGAAGGCAGCTCCAGCGAAGAGTGCCATGCAGAGGGGCCATCTAAGAGACATGAACAGGGTAACTGCCCTCAGTCCGAGAACCTGTCTCTCAGCAGCCTCCATTTGCTGATCCTTCTGTGCAGGACTTTCCCATTAATGTCCAGCGTTCGAATCTGCATGTTAAAAAAGGAAAGGGATGGAAAATAAAGACCTTTTGTTTTCAAGGCTTGAAGCAGCTGGACAACGTCTCGCAAGATGATGGCTGCAAAGATGAAAACAAAAGCAGGCACCAGCTTCACGTCAGCCTGGAGCAGTGTCCTGGAACCAGTGTCCTTGTCTCATCTCCCACTGCCCCTTCTTCCTCCTGCCCTCAGCTTGTCAGGAGCTGGCTGTGCGTTGCCTGCTTGCAATGCTTACAGGGTACAGGAGGGACTTAATTGCAGATGGGAAATGAGGATGATATTAGGACTACTTTGATTTTAGCCAGAGACTGCTCAGTGGGAGAGTCTCCAAAAGAAAGAAAGAAAGAAAAAAAAGGCATTCTTTTAAATTTCCAGCCGTTTTTATTGTAGGTGGAACTGGAAACCCCACCTGTAATGAAAGTACTCTGCAATTTCCAGTTACAAGGCTCTGATTTGACTTGCTTTTAACTTCCTCAAACTCTAACCACTTGGCCTGATCTTCTCTAGGCTGGTTGCACATTAGCCAAAATAGCACCACCATTTGCAAGGGCAGGCTTAGGGAAAAAGGAAAGTGTTTTCTGAAGGAGAGCTCCAGCAGCCTTCTGCTCTAGCAGGGAGCTGCGCTTTGCCCAAAGGTGCATCTGCTGGTGATGAGATGAAAAGCTACCCAGGTTATAACCTCTGGAAAACTGAACTCTGGCTGGTATACATGGCAGAAAAAAGGAGAGGCTGGGTTTAAATTCATGTCTTTTATAGCCCAATGTGAAAGGAAATGGTGGAGCCTTGCTGCGAGGCACTGAAGGTTACGGCTGAGCCCCAGCCCCTGCACAGAGCTTCCACTGCGATGTGGCAACACAACTGCTAAAATCCACACAGAAATTTGCCCTTCCAGTCCAAACAGGAGATCTGCTTTCTTTCTCCTTGCTCTCCCTGTTTGAGGAATTACATGCCAGGAACGAGCCCAGCCAACATCACGGGCAGCAGCTGGGACCCAGCACCGTACCCAGGCTGTCCCCAGGGCAGCAGTGTTCTCCCCTGCCAAAGCTTCTAAGAAAGTGTTCACAATAATCAGTCACTCTGCTTTTTTATTGCTTGCCAGAAGAGCTTTTATCATGTGACCTTGCATGGATTTGTCTTTCAGACGTGTCCAGGTATTGCTTAAAACCCTGTTCCCATGCCTGGTTGCCTCACCAACAGTGTGGGGCTGGGGAAGATGTAAGGACCCGGACCCAGTCCAGGGCTCCCCGCTTGGCTGTTCTCCATGTGGGGAGAAGGAGGAGGTTTTTCTCGATGTGCTTGGGGCTGGCATGGAAACCCCAAAGCTTTTCTTCCAGCGGGTGAGGACCTGCCTGGCTGCAGATGTGGCCAGGGCTGGGTGCTAGCCAGGGAGCTGTGGCCACGCTGGAGGTGGAGATGCATCAAAAGCCAGCAGCATGGAGTGTGGGATGAGGGTGGCTGAGCAGGGGATGAAGGCCAAGGATCACCCACTGGCCAAGAGTGTCTGGGGCCGTGGCTGGCCTGACTCTGCCTCCTGCTTGCCCAGCAAGCCCCAGCACAGCTGCTGGTGGTGGTGGGACCAGTGACATGGCCTTGCTGGCTGTGAGGGGCTGGACCTTGCTCTGATGGGGTCTCAGGTGCAGCAGGTTCACCCTGAGGGTTTTCCCACCATCCTGCTGTCTGTCCTGATGTCTTGGAGCATGGGAAGCGGCTGATGGTGTCTGTGCTGGCATGCACCCCTGTGTGCCCAGGGCAGGAGGATGGGCAGTGCTGCAGGGCCCCCCACCAGGCACCCCCCATCCCTCCATGGGTGCCCCCCAAGGAGAATGGGGCAGGGGGTGCAGATGCAAGAAGTGCAGCCCCCAGGGAGGGGGCTGAGGAGGGTGGGGAGCATTCGGCTGGTGGGTCAGATGTCTCATTTGTCCTTGTGCCAGGGCTCAGCCAGCCATGCTCTGGAGAGAGGCACACATAGCACCCACACACACATTTGCTGGGGGTCCTCAGGACTGGCATCTCAATACAACAACGAAATATCCTGTCTTATGTGGGTGTCCCAACTCCAGCAGCTGGGATCCATCCTGATCCAGCCCCACCCATCATTTAAAAACCTCGCTCAACAGCAAGGAAGGGAGTTTCTATTATTCGTGTGCTGGTCCAACTCTGACCTGTGGAGGAGACAGATTATTTGTGTCTGGGTAGCCAGACCCCTCCTTGCTCCTGCTGCTGCCACTGCCTGGGGTCTGCTAGCATAGGGCAAAACCTTGGCAGCAGGGCCAGCTCTGGGCTGGGATCTGAAGGTGGTCAGCATATGGCCTGGACCCACTGAGGAGCTTTGGGGGAGCCAGGATCGCAGCCATGACGCTAAAGAAAATTGCACCATAAAAAACCTACGGAAGGAACAACTGGTAGATGTTCAGATCGGATCTTGGCCGCGGCACTCAAGTTACCCCCTCGTCCTGGCTGGGAGCACCGAGGTCTCCTTAGCAACCACACTTCAACATTTAGCACCAAACGCATGTGCCCAAATGACCTTCCAGGTCCTTTCCAGAGCATTGGTGCTGAGCCTGCTCCAGGAGCACGGCAGCTACCAACTGAGTCACCGCCAGCTCAGCATTTCCTCTGCTTCTCCCAGATAAGCACTTAGTGGGCTTGCCACAACCTGGTCCCCTTGGCACTGGTGGGCTTATGGCCAAGGGTGGAACCTTCAGGAGAAACAAGGCAAAATGGCCCACCAGGGAAGTTAGAGAAAGCCAAAGTCCAGAGGGTGGGTCTGTGGATAGAGACCATCCTGTTGTAGCCACCAGATGGAGAGGGAGGACATGTGTTTGGAGACACAGTCTGCAAAGGGGTGGAAAACAACAGCTGTCAGGAAAGCTTTGATCCCATCATTATCCTGACTTGAGGAAGGGCAGGGGAGTTGGTAGCTGAAAAGCACCAGGAGCAGAGATGAGACCTGGGGGACGTCCGTGGACAGATTGCACCATGCCCGTGAGGGCACTGATTTGCAATAAGGAGCTAATTAAAGCTGAGGGAGAGAAAGACATGGCCTGGAGACCGACTGCTTGGTCAGGACAATGGGCAGTAGCGCCTGTGCTTGCAAGAGCTGGCACAGCAGAGACTCAAGAGAAAGTCAGCAAAACAGAGAGGTGGAGGTTGCAGGAACTCATCTTAGACTAGTACGGGTGAAAGGTGTGAGAAGGGAACTTCTAGGGACATCTAGGGATGACACAAAGATTACAAGTGATGATGAAAACCAGTTGGGGCTCTCCGTCAACACTAGGCAGAGAGGCAACGGGGTGATGTGCTGGGGAAATGTGTGGCCATGAAGACTTCTAGCCTAAGGACTTAGCTGAGAGAGGATGGGGGTTTGGGGTTGGTGAGTGAAATGCAGTTCAGTGAAAACGTGAGCACCAGCGTGTCTCTGGGCCCATCGTAGAGCGGGTTAACAAAGCTCGGGGCACAGAGATGGATCTTGCTGAAGCATTTCCAAAATTACTTGTATGAGCAGTTTTGGGTTAACCAAAACCTGAGGAAATTGAAACATGAGTTCACTTATTCTGGTTGCCAAAGCTGTCAGGGGAAAGGACCTGGGGGCTTTCACCTGAGACTTTGGGAGGCCAGCACCAACCCAAGCCCATGTTTGCTGCTAACTTGCTAAACTCCCAGACCCACAGAGGTTACAGTCATTGCTATCCCTCCTTCACCCATTTTAGGTATTGCTGTTTTGACTTTTGGTCACCCCACCTTCTCAGTTCAGTGGCTGCTTATTCCAGTTGTCATGAAAAGCAGGTCTGACACAACTGTTTGAAAACCGCGGCTTTCCTTCCTTCCCTTCATCCATCCATGCATCCACTCACCCATCCATCCCTGTAGTACCTAAGCACTTCCAAAGCAAATTTACTTTCTACAGACTCATCCAGAAAGCCCTCTTCTCCAAGCTCCAGGGGGCCAAAGGGAATGCACTGAGGCATGTAGCCCCTGGCCCCCGGTTTGGAGAGGTTAGCGAAACTCACAGTTTGCTTCATCATGCTTACACCCCAATGACAAAAGCAACCAGGGTTTCAGCTAGCCCCAGCCCTCTGTGGTCTCCAGCCTTTGGTGTGCTCCTCCCCATGCACAGAGGCACTGTATAGACATGCTGCTCTCCACTCCCATGAGCTGATAGTCCCCCACACTAACAAAATGAAATTTGGGGTGCAGGCTGCTCAATTCTCTTGATGTCAGGGGCAGTGTGAAGCCTACTCAGGCCTCAGAGCTTGGGACCTGGTGAATCCTCCAGCTTTGCCCCTAGCACTGCACCTGCCTTCGGCCTGAAACCTTCCCTTCCGTGCCTCTGAGCATCAGCATGGAGGCATGGTGTGTGCGCACCAAGAGGAACTAACCCTGCCCCGAGCAGGAGATGGGGGATGTTTTACGAGACGCAGTTACAGCCATTCTTGGAGGACTTTGGCTCCAAGCCACTCTGCCACATTCTTAGGAGAGATCATATCAAAAAACTATTTTTACTAAAAATGTAGTGGTAACAGGCTCCAGATGTTTGTTGTTATGTAATAGGGTTTGTTTTAATGGATCCGACTTCCAGATGTGCAGCTTGGACTCAAGGCGTCTGCTTGGTCCTCTGCGGAGCAGGAGGGAGCAGCCAGCTCTCTGTGCCGTGCAGGATGGGGCAAATGCCTCCATCACGGACGGGATCTTTCCTGGCTTGTGTGTGTTTCCTGAGCATTGCTTTTCCTTGTCCTTCTTTCCGGTAGTGTTAGTCATTCTGGGCAGCTGTCTCAGGTCCCACATCTCATTCTGGGAGGAGGTCAGCGGGAAGGGTTGCTGAGCACTGGTTTGCTCAGCTCCACGTGAGGAAGAAGGGGGATCATGGGCAACGCTGGGGTAAGGAACAATTTCTGGCAGCACCGCTATCTCCTATGGGACTGTCTGTAGGCATCACATCGCCATCACATAGATGAGAAGCATTACTTGTTTGGGGATTCACAGTCACCAGGGATTGAAGACTGGAAGCTAAAGGGAATTAAGGGACTGACCATGTCTTGACTTCCCAGCGCCCATTTTGGGCTTTCCCAGCTGTGAGAAAAACTCCAGCAGGATGGCTGCTCGGAGGAAGGAACCAGACAAGGGATTCCTCAGGCAGAAACATTTTGGACGTGGAAGTGGAGAGGCAAAATGGGGGCATCTGAGTAAAGAGCCTGCCACCTTCCCGCTGATCCTGTGGGAACAGCTTGGTGAGCACTAATGGGACCAGCCCACACCCCCTTCTGGACCAGTTTCTACGCTGCCATCGATGGTTACCAGCTGAACCGTTGCCTTGGTTCATCTTGCCTGGTAGAGGTCTGCTTCCCTTATGGAGGCTGGAGAGAAGGTTTTTGAAGGCATTTTGGGGCATGGTGCAGGTCCAGGTGCCACAGGTTCAGTGTCCCTCTTCTCCAGCACTGCAATTACCTGGAAGCACTGGCTGCTCACCCCTTTGGTAGGAATTGCTCCAAGTAGGGATGCAGGAGACATCTGGATCCTAGTTGCTGGGTGGACAGGGGGGTGAGTGGTGCATGCTAAGCCGAGGAGGATTTGAATTCCAAGTATGTGGCTCTGTGCCACTGCTATTAGCATCTGCTAATAAAATGCTAAGACTTATTAAGTGCCCAGATCGAGGAGGGAGATTTAAGGGGGATGCATTTGGACTGAAAACAAGAGGCTTAGGTGCTTTCTGGAGAGCACAGAAATGTGAGCGGCCGGGGGCCGGCTCTCCCTAGGAGCAAACGTAACCGCTGCCTGATGACAGAAGGAAGGAGCTGGAGAGGCAATACCGACCCTGCAACACCCCACGGGACATGAACAGAGCTGCAGCTCTAAGGAGAAGGAAAGGTTTAGGGGGGCAGTGACAGATCTGCATCCTGCGGAGGGGGACTCGATCCTGCAAGATCCTGCACCAACACCACTGACCTCCCAGGCAGAGATTCCGAAGCAGCGTAGGCAAAAGTGTAGCAAGAGAAGCTTCCTTCGGGTTTGCTGTGGCTCGGTTTGAACCTCCCTAGTGTCAAAAAATAAACAAAGACTAGCGGGACAGAACCACTGCTCAGCTGGAGCCTGGGAAGTCCAAGGGGGAAAGGAGCTGCTCTGGGTTCTCAGGTTCACATCCAGTCTTGTGCTTGATTTTATCTGCAGTGAGACTTTTGTGGAGCTGGTGTTGCTTTGCATTGTAGCCACGTGCTCGTCTCAGCATTTTGATTTTCTCTCGCCTCTTTGCAGAGCAGCACAAGGCAGGCTCCGGGGCTCTGCTGTGCACATGCAGGCTGCCTCGGCCATGGAGCTGATTGGAAAGCCATCTGCTCGCACAGGGATGAGGAGGTTTCCATGGTTTTGTGAAAGAAAGGATCTCTTCTTCTCTTTTTTTCATTTTTTTTTCTTTCTTCGTATGATGAAGCCATACATGCGTACAGATAACAGTGCCAGAAATGTGGTGTTTATCAAAGGTGTATTCCCCACACTGCCACGAGACAGAGCACTGGTGGAGGGGTGAGAAGGAAGGGAAGGGGGGAGTAGATGCAGAGGCATCCCCAGCCAGGAGACAGGCGGTGGAAGGTGTGGAAATGAAGCTGGGCCAGGGTAATGAATGAACTATTCAGCCTGGGCCCTTCCCCTCCAGCACATCCATGTAAAATGTGGAGATTAGGTGGAAAATCCATATAGAGGGGAAATGTATGCCTTTAGCAGAGCAGGGCTCCAGACAGGCCAGCTACTTGTTTTGAATGGATGTCCTGGCACACAGAAAGTCCTCTCCTAGTTTCTTTTCCTGGTTTGGCCAGTGTTTCTGCTGTTAACCCTTTCTCCATGGGAGGACAGCAGGGTGGGGACCATCCCTAACCCCATATGGGTCCTGCCAGACTCATCAGGAAAGGGGAGCGGGAGCAGAGCCCCCCAGGGCCATCACACCAGCCATGCCCACAGCATGGGTGCAGCACGGCCCTCAGATCCACCCACACTGGGTCCACGGGAAGTCTGGCCCCCCCAGCCCACCCTCCTTGTACAACACCCCTCTCCAGACAGGGTATCAGCAGAGACCTGGGGCAGCTCCATGGCTGCTTAACCAAGGCAGCAATGCCCCATCCCTCCAAAAGCTTCCGAAAGTCACAAGGGGGGAAAACATTTCGAGATGAGATGTGAGAGGTAAACACACAGGGCTGACAACAAACAGCCAAGGGGAGGAGGAAAGCACACTCGCTCGTTTTTGGGCTAGCTCCTGGACTGGCAGGGATGAGACACGGAGGAGACTGAATTAACTTCCAGGCTTAACCGTTAGTCATTTTTACAGTGCAAATGGATTTCTCCAAATACCTTTAAATGTCAACACCCCTAGGGGAAAGAAGCCTCATGTGGCATTCAGAGGGGGGTGAGTAAATGTGGAAAGATGAGCATGAAAGAGAAATCCAGGCAAGCAGGAGGTCACCTCTGCAAGCCACCTGAGCTGGGCACACTGGTGCATGGCAGGGAGCAGATGTTACTCCCCAAGGTTTTGCCCCAAGCCCCTCCAATGCCAGGTACGACCTTCACACATCATCCCTTGCATGGTAAGAGGGAGATGCACAAAGGGAAGAGGAGGGAGTGTTGTCAAACACAGGCTTAGACCAAGATAGGGAAAGCTGGTGTCCTGGAGGATGTTCTCCTGAGTCATACCAAGCACCCAGCTCATCCGAGAGCGAACCCATCCGGGGTCAGAGCAGCTTGGGAAGGGAGAATGAAACATCTGCATGACGGGAGAGCAGAGAGCCAAAACAAGGGGTGCTCAGAGCCCTGCTGAGGCAGGAGGGATCCCTGGCAAGGTCTCAGCATCTCACCTTGCAGGCAGATTTCCCACCAGGGACCATGGACAGTCCTTCCAGCCAGCCGTGGCGAGGGTCAGGGAGCAGACTACGGGCAGGCAGGAGGGCCCAGGGTAGGACCTGCGTCCTGCTATGGCTCAGCTTCACAACCTCCCGGCAGCCTTTGGGGCTGGATTTCTTGCTGCAGTGCCGGGCTCCTGGCGAGGGTATCCCATGGCTGGGGAGATGTCGATTGCTGTAGATGACAACTGCAGGCAGGCAGTGATGGATGCAAGCTGGATCCTCCAACACAGGACCTCGTCTTGTCCCAATGTCTTCTCCTGGCCAGCGGATAGGTTAGGGCTAGGGACATCCCCGCTCTGGCTGCCTCTAAACTGGGGGTTAGAAGGATGAAGGAGCAGGCAAGCCCTTATCTCCTGCTTTGCCATACCCAAGCTCAGCATTTCTGTGACAGACATGTTTTATAACCCCCCCAACCCGCTCATATCCACAAATTGGGGGTCCCAGGAGGTGCAGTAGGATGGGAGAGGAGGGCAGAGCCCCACGAAGGCTGCGCACCGCAGCGTGTTGAAAATACTACTGCTAATTACACAATGGGCTCCTTATGTTCCCTGGAAACGCAATATGTGGGAGGATGCCCAGCCAATTCTTGTTTTAGGACAAATCAAGGCTATATATTACTTGACTCAGCTCCTAAATTTGGTCATACTTTAGTTGGTGTTTTCAGACATTTTTGAGTTAGGTTGGCCAATGCCACAGAGAAAAGTGATGGGGCAATTATCCTAATTAGGAACAAATGCATTACTTCTGCAAGTTATTTGGTGCTTGGAACAAGCCCTCCCCATTGCGTGACTACTTTGTGCAGAGTTAACCCCTGCTGAGACCTCTAGGAGGTAATTTTTCTGGAAGATGAGAAGGAAATTCAGTGCCCAGTGCTGGGGTTAAAAGTGGTGCAACGCACAAAGCTTTCACAGCATCCGGCAGCGGCCTCAGCGGCTTCACTGGCACCAGGCAGCTTTTCCCCTTCGCAGGGGTCAAGGACAGGCTGTGTGCCCTGAAGAGCGGTAAGGGACCAACTCAGGGGAAGCCCAGCAGCCCTCGAGCCTGGAGCAGCCTGGGCAGCGTGTGTCGGATAAGGCAGCATCTTCACCATGCGGATGAGCAAGGCTCCTCTTGACTCATCCCTAAATCACAGCCTGCAGGTGCTGGTGAAGCCATGCACATGTGGGCCTGATTTGGGGACCCCAGAGAAAAGCAGGATGAGCTCAGCCAAAGACCTGGCCCTTCCCAGCCAGCCACTGGCTTTGTAGATTTGCCCCTGCATTGCAGCCCCCAGTACCCCAGCATCCGGGGGCTTCCTGCAAGAGCAGGGGACAGAAACTCCCGGCCCTCTTCACCCTCATATTTTGCCTTGCTTTCCCCCCTTTTAGCAGCATCCCCAGATGATTTTAGGTACAGGAAGGACCACCCTGCAGCCAGCTCTGCTTGCACGGACCATGTGGGATTCACACCCGCACCCGCTCGCAGCAGCTCGTCCCCAGCCCCGTTGGAGAGCCCATGGGCCAGCAGTTTAACGAGATGTTCAGGCTCTCGTGTGGCATCACTCAATGAGGAGACAGAACCTCACCCATCCCACAGCCCCAATTACAGAGCTCTTAAATGTGCTGCCAGCCCCAACATCCCAGCATCGTTTTGGGGCTCCAGCATCTCAGCTGTGGCTGGCTGTGGCTGGCTGCTCTCCCCATGGCCGAGCATCGTGTCCAAAGCCAGACCCCCAATTTCTGCATGTCTACCCCACCTCCATGTGAGTCTGGCTCACACCGAGCCCCTGTTGCCTGCCTGAGCCCCACAGGCAATGCCAGGGAGGTGGCAAGGGACACAGGGGGACTTGCTGGGAGAGGCACAGCCCGGCAAACCCCCCCTCTCTTCAGGACTCCCTGGCCCCGTCCACAGCGGGCGCAGGGGCACAGGCCAGAGGAGCTGCTTGTTTCCAAATCCTTTTTGCTTTTGTATTTTGCCTTTCCTTCTCCTTTTCCTGCTTTCTCCAGAAGGGCCCAGATGCCTTTACTTTGGCTCGGCTCCCTTGGCCGGCAGCCCAGCGAGGCACCAGAAACACCGTGTGTGAGTGCGTGAGTGTGTGTGTGCAATATTAACACACAGAAATGGAAGCCAACCAGCATATAAACATTCTTTACTGTTTGGGTCACAGCCCGTGGAGCTGTAAGAGCTTTTGTGCTGAATTTTGAATGCAGACTAAATAGAGAGGGAGCATGAAGGGCAGAGAGGATGAGAAGCTGGGAGAGACAGGGTGGGAGGATGAGAGGGAAGGAGGGGCAGGGAGGACCCTTTCCAGACGTGGTGTCCGATGAGAGCACGCGGGGAAGGTATTGGTGCAGGCCTGGGGGCTCCCGAGGACACCCACAGCTGCTCCCTGCAGAGAGCTGGGCTGGAGGTAGGGAGAGACCAGCTTGGGGCCGGCATCACACATGTATTTTTTTGCATTAAAGCAAAAGATAAATAATAATAACGATAAAAGGCAACAGCGGCTGAAGGCTGAAATAACCAGGATTCCTGTGCAAATCTCGTTAAGAGTGGCTTAAGAGTCTGTTTGGGAATAAGGAGGAGGGGGCTATGCTGGAAGTATTTCTGCAGCAGCCCACGGGAAGGATGGTCTCTGCAGAGCTAACAAGACCCAGCTGGGTCCCAACTGCAGCCTAGAGTGTTAAATCAGAAACTATTCCATCAACAGCCAGTTTGGCCAAATATGAAACATTTCCAGGGAATCAATGGCCAGTGCCGGTGACGCAGAAGCCAATAGTCTTGACTTCTTTTCCAGAGCCTCCAGAAATACACTCGTCATTTTGGAGTTAAAGGGACAGACCGTGCTTTTTCCACTCATCTCAGTGGCGTTCGGCTGAGAAATCCACATCCCAGCAGTGAGAGTGATGGCTGGGCTGGTTTAATCCACTGGTTAATGCTTGCAAAGGGCCTCAGGGGCTTTTGGACCTGCCAAGCTGCTCCACATGACGAATCCGAACTGGACGCATCCTCTCCAAATGTTTTCCGTGGAGATGAGCTCAGATGGAGGACTTGAGCTTTGCGCAGCTGAGCTCAGACCACCGTTGCTCTCATCCTCTGCGGGCGGCCAAGCTTTTGACCCTCACCTGTGCAGAGCACAATGGAAACCAAATGTTCAGGCTTTGCACATGGGGGTCCAGGAGAGCAGTGGTCACCAAACCCCCTGGCACAGGCAGGGCTGACTGGCGTCCACCTTTGAGCTTGATAACAGGTTCAACCTCTTGGTCTGCAAGGGGGAAAGCTCAGCACCAGTGCTGGAGCCAGCCAGCACTTCTCCAGCACATTTAGCTCTTTCAGGAATAAAACAGGGTCACTTTCTCTAGGTCCCTAGCCCCTCAGGTCTGCTCCCACTTTCCGAGGCACCAGGGCATCCCAAAGGCTTATCCCAGCCCTGCTGCCAGCCTGGGTCATGCTTGTCCTATCCCAGCGGAGAAGCAGCATCGGTGACGTAAGCCAAGTCATAGCTCAGCAAGACAGATAAATCATTACAGTGTGCAATAAGGATCTTTGGCGATAACACAAAAGGGGAAAAATTGGCAAAAAAAGAGTATCAAGTAGATGCAGACTGCTCGGACAATGGAACAGTAAGGCCTGTGGAGCTGTATTTGCTACAGATCAGCCTGTATTGCTGTTTGGAGCAATTCAAACTCCCCTCCTGCCTACCTCTGAGCTTCGCAGCACACAACACAGCCATGTCCTTAATCATCCTCCCCGTCTCAGAGAGATCCTTCCCCATTCCCATCCCCCATGGGTTGAGTTCTCCATCAGAGGAGATCCGGTTGTGCTCTTCCCCCCAGGTGGCTGCAATTTGGTTGAGGGCATGCCCACATCTGCAGCTTTACACTGCAAAAAGCTCTGAAAAGCAATCCCGCACCATGGCTAACCACGATTTTCCTCTACATAGCCAAAAGCTGCTGACTGGGGCGCACGGAGCAAAGCTGCCCTGCTGCTGGGACAACAGCGACATGGTTTCGCTTCGCCCAGGGTGTGCTCAGACATACGTGGGTCTTCTTGCTTTGCGTGGCTCATGGCTCCCAGCCCAGCAGGTGAAGGGCACTCTGCATCCACAGCATCATTAGCTGAATGTGAATTCCCAGTTGTGCCTGGACTTTAAAGACCTGGTTGGTGGTCTCCTCTGGTGAGCATGGCTTTTATCGGGGGCCAGAGAACTGGAAAAAGGAGCCAAGCATCTTGTTTCTCTTTCCCGGCTGTAGGCAGCCCGTACTCCCACCAGCTGCTCCGGCCGCAAAATTAAGCCTGGGAGTTCTCCTGTTAAGCAAATTTGGGGAAAAAGCAAAGTAGATGGAGATGTTAACCTGGGGTGGGGAGGAGAGCACCCAGAAGCTGGGTAAAATTAGAAAAAGGAGAGGAGGCATCTGCAGCTCCCCTGAGAAAGGGGCTCTGCTGGGGATGGCAAGTGTTTCCCATCGCTTTGGGGGTGATGATGGAGCAGCCTGCATCCAGATGGCACTGGGGTGACCCATGCCCTTGACACGGTGAGGAACCAGCATGGCTCCCAGGCTCCCTGGGGTGGCTCCAAACAGGGCAAGAGCTCAGGATTTGGTCTTGCCTGGCGAGGGCAGAGCATTGGCAGGGCGAGCTGAGACAATGGCTGGAGAAGGAGTTCGTGGATGTGCCAAGAGGCAAGCAGAGGAGCCTGTCCATGGGCCATATCCTGGCCTGTCCCCCGTCCCCCACACCCCACTGTGTCTGCACCTATCGCTCATGCTGATGGCTCCCCCTCCACTGTGTTTCCAGAGGTACTTCCAGCATGGAAAGTTCTATTTAAATGGCATTTTTCCTCTCTCTTTTTTCTCCTTTTGGATGAGAAGCCAAGGGGCTGTAAAATGCAGAGTTTCCCACCTAGCTGAACTGAACCAGAGGAAATGATGCTGACAAAAAGTTTAATTTACCCCATTGCAGCAGTAACAGGCATCGGTTTTTGGAGATGGACAGAAAAGCTGGAGTGGACAAGGTGGACCTTGGCTTGGGAGAAGAGGGACTTGACTCTCCTGCCCCATCCTAAGCAGCACACAAGGCAGACCAGAGAAGATCTGGGGAGGGCAGAGCAAAGCCGCCCCATGGGTCTTCTACTTCAATGGGCTCCCAGGGCCAAGAGGGCTGTGGAACAGCTCATGTCTCCGGGCACTGAGCAGGAGACCCTCCCAGTTCGAGCTGAGCATGCCTCGAGCTGAGCAGAGGATCCTGAAGCTGTTGCATCTCCCACGGCTTCAGGTCACCTCTCCCGCACCCGTTTCTCCCCCTGGGATGTGATCGTGGAAGGGTTGCCCACGTAGGGCACTGCAGCCCACAGAGCCGGCGTGGACAGATGAGGGCTCCTCTGTCCTGGGGGGCTCGCAGAGGGCGGGCTAACGAAGCAGCCCCCCCCACGCCCAATCAAACCCAGTTTGACTCAGCTCTGCCTTGGGCAGGGAGGTTAATCAGCTCCTGGGAAACCTCTGGAAAAGCTGGCAGGGGGCAGGTCTGTCAAAGGCACTGAGGGGGAAGGAAAAAGTATCATTTATTTTTTTTCTTTTCCTTCTCTCCCTGCTGGCTGGGAGCAGAGAGCTCACATCAGGGATCACCACTCTCGGGAGCAACACCGGGAAGTCACCCAGGTCCCTTGGCTGGGGGCTGCCCAGGACCCACCAACCTGTCTGGGATACAGCACGCCCATGCACCACACCTCAGAGCGATTCCCTCAGGGGATTAGGATTGATTAATGCTAATTCCTCTGCTCTGCAGCATTTTTCCAGCCTTGCCGGCATGCTTGGTTTTAACACATGCCGTGGGACCCTGCTGTAATGAGTGATGAATCTCCCCACTGCCCCTTGTTATCGGGACAGCCACTTTGAGGAGTGCTTGGGTCTCAAAGTCACCCAGCCACCAATGGGACATGAGCGGGGACCAGATAGGGATGGTGAGAGCCCCGTGTCCATCTGCTGCTGCTCCCAGCAGGCAGGGATCTGAGCACCAGGAGGGCAAGAAACACCCCCATGTCCCTGCAGGTACCAGGAGCGTGATGTGCATGGATGCCAAAGAGGTTAGGGGCAAATCTCTGCTCCCAAGAGAAGGGAGGCTGGGCAACTGAGAGATTTCAGGGATTTTGGCTCTCCTGAAAGCATGATGGCTGAAGTCAATGCCAGGTCTCGTGAGGGCAAGAAGCCTGGGAGAGCGTCCTCAGAGGGCACCCATGATACCCTGTGCTGCTCCTGACCCTGAGCGCAGGCTGCTGGATGTGGCTGCCCAAACCCAGGGGGACGTTCCTAAGCATGAAGAGCCCTGCTGCTAAGTGCTGAGCTGGGGACTTAGCCAGCGCCCACCGGGATCTTCAATTTCTCCTCCTCTCCAAGCAGAGCAGCGTTTGTGAGACAGCAATACCCCTCAGGGTGGGTCCGGTTCTTTCCTAGCCCAGCCCAGCTGTGTAGCTTCTGGAGCCCTTGCCAGACTCCAGACCACTGCCAGCATCAGGGTTGCAGTGAAAATGAGCCCTGAGGCCACCCTGTGTAGCAGAAGGGGCAAGCTGAGAAGCACCAACGCAAACACCCGGGGCAAGAGGCCAAATCCAGCTCCAGCTGGAGGTTCAGTTGTGCTGGTGCTGCCAAGGAGCACGAATCCTGTTCCCCATGTGGCTGCACTAGCCAGCGGGTAAACGAGGCATCCCCTCCTCCCCCAGCCCTCACCGCTCCACAGCATTTGCAGGCAACAGGGTCTGACCAAATGCTGGAGGTCAGGACCTCCTGGAGTCACTCGTTCCCAATTACAAGTCAGCTGCACACCAAGACCTGCCAGGTTTTGCAAGAAAGCAGCCGGGGACACATGTGGGTTGGCTGTGCAAGCACTGCACACCTCCGCTGTGAGACCTTGCCTCTGGCCACAGCCCGGGACCTCTTTCTGGGCCATGGCCAGGCTCCCTAGGGACGCTTCGAAGAGCAGCTGAAGATCCTGGACTTGTTTGCACCCTCCAAACCAAGCACGCCAGGATCTTCCTCCTGCAAGTGAGCCGATGGACATTTCCCTCTGCTTTGCTTTCTTTCCCTGGCCTGGGTGGGTTTTGGGATGGCACTGTCCTCAGGAGTAAGGCAGAGAGGAGGAGTTCAGACTGGGATGGGTGCTTGGATGTCCTACACTCCTGCCAGGGACATCTCCCACTGCACACAGGAGCCTCAGCCTCTGAGACTGCTCAAACCCAATAATTCTTCAAGGCAGCCTCAGTTTTGGGAAAATGCTGGCACTTGCTGCTTGTGTTACCCTTGTGCTGTGCTTTTCCCATGCTGAGCTCAGCAATGGTCCTGTTGCCCTGCCCTCTTTTATTCAGAACAAAGCAAAAGAATTATCATCTACAGGTGTTTTAGCTAATGGTACAACCTTGTTTGCCATCTTGTTGGGTAAGAAGCTCTGCCTTGGCTCTTCACCATCCTCTCCGGGTGATGCATTAGATGCACCCACAGCGGCAGTGGTAGCCAAAGCAAGGCCTCTCCTGGGGCCGTCCCCTTCCTGCAGGTTGCAAACTGCCTTGGGGAAATTGCCATTGCTTTGCACATTAGACCTCACGGAAAGAGACATTTGGATTCAGACTCTCCATGGTGAAACCTTGGAATGCTGCAGCTCTGCCCCAGCAATGCCTCTAAATGCTGAGCTCTTCCAAACTGTTAAATATTTAGGATCTAAGTATAAGGAGCCAACCTTCCCCCAGATTCGGAAGCCATACCAGTCAGCCCGGCTGGCTTTGCATGCTGCAACACTGGGAGAAAACGGAGATAAAAACATCCTGTAGGGCATGAGCAGGATGGTGATTAATCCTGGGAAAAGGCTAACTGACGTGACCATCAATAACTACAGTAACTTGTTATGGCTGCCTCATTCCAGGAGGATTACATGCCTGAACACTCCTTAAAACATCTAATGAATGTCATTTTGTTTTTACTCTCGGTGCTCATGCAAGTGAAGCACTCAACAGCGCTGGCCAGAACCATGGGGAGAGCCAGCAGGGCTGCTCCCAGCTTCCCACACACCGATCCACCGCACACCTCCCCACTGACCTGAAATATCCTCCCGGGGTGCTCCCACCACCCTGCAGCCTGGCCTACCACCCCAGGAGCCTTGTGGATGGCCATGTGCTGGCTTTGGGTGGCTCTGGGTGATGTCTCACTGGGGGACACCTACCCCATGGCATGGACACCATGGCTCACGCCTTGCTCTTCACAGTGACCTGAAAGCAGTGCTGTAGTCAAGCAGACTTGGGTCAGGTTTTCCTGTCTAGTCCCCATTTTGGGGGTTTCTGTGGAAATCCTCAAGGAGGAAGATGGCAAAGGCATGAGTGCTGGCACAAGATGTATTTGTCTGCTCCACCTTCAGACTTCTTCTCCTTGTCCCTGCTGAGAGAACAAACCAAAAGGGCAATGGGCCTGCCGTTGAAGGCCAACAGCCAGGAGCCCCACAGGCGTCAGTAAGCCAAGGCGAGGTGTAGAGTGGCCAGAGAAGGTTTCCCAGTCTCGGCTCTGTCTTGGCATGCACCACCCCAGGCTTGCCACTTACCTGGGTCTCTGAGGTCCATGCTGACTACAATTCCTCTTAATTTTGCTGAGGAATGTTCTTTAGAAAGGAAGAACAGTGGAAGCAAAGCTGCAAAAGGCATTTCTTGTGTTGAAGAACCATGCCATTTTGCCTTTCCTGCACAGACAAGGCGTGATGCGCTGTGTCCCATGGCACAGCCATGGCAGGCTGAGGCTGGGAGTCACTGCAGAGGTGCTCACGCGGCTTGTGCGTACGGCATTGCAGGAGAGGGAGTTTTGGCAAGGATCATCTACAGCTCCAGATCCTGAGGGTTACTGCTCTGCCTCGTTCATGCTGTACAGGGACATTGTCAGTGAAATGCTGGGGCCGGTGTCAGATTCTCCAAAACCCCACCACGAATCCATTGACGTCAGGGAGTGCCCTGGTTAAGAGTAGCTGACGATGTGGTCCCTTTCATGGAGGACACAGTGGTGACTGTCCACCACTGCAAGTCACTGCCAGTGACTGAGCATGTCCATGTCTGACATTTCCCTCCAGCTCCTGTTTGCAGCCCTGGGTTTGGCTCTCGAGGGAAGGCATTTTTATTTTCTACTGGCAATGCTCTCTGGGTTCATACTGGGCTCACTCCTCACCCCCATGCCAGCAGTCCTGCCTCACCCCCCTACTCATTCATTTTTTTAGGGTGTGGGCTGATGCTGTGGGAGACTTTGTCGCCCCTGAGCGAAGGCTCCTGGAAAGATCTGGAGATGCTCTCTGGACTCATGCTACCTGACCCCACCTGAAGCCATCTGAAGAGAGACCTCAGCAGCGCTGAAGGGGACATCAAAGCAGACCCGGCTGCCAGATCCCACCCTACTCCTCCCCTCATCCTGCCAGTACAAGCAACCTCACCAGTTAGTTACTGGATTTCCTTAGGCACGAGGCTGTCTGCAGAGACGCAGCCGGAGACCAGCCCCATCCAGCAGCTCACACCTGACCTTCCCCGATTTCCTCAGCCCCAGACGGCTCAGCTTTTCCTATTAGCAGAGGACCTTTTTGCCGCTTCTTGTACTCTCAGCCTCATATTTCAAATTCCTTCAGAGCTGTATCTGGTTTTCATTTAAACATATTACATTTAGATATATATATATATAAAATACAATGAGAAAGGATTTTCAAGGTAATAAATGGAAAATGCGAGTCTAATTATTCAGGATGACCCAATGCAATTCGGTAAGTCCAGCGAGTTGTTTATATTGGCAAGATGAGAACAAAATATCATTGGATACGGTCATTACTCTTACAAGATTTCAATATATATACATTGTCAGGAGTCCCTGAGTTATGAAGTCCTCCTTGCTGGAGAAATAAACATGCTGGGCAGTAATCCTGGAAGCAATCAAAATGCCTTCAGTTCAGTGCCTGCAGAGCCCCTCTCCCCCATGGTGCCTGCAGCCAGCCCCTGCGCCCACGGGCTTCAGCCGCAGCCCGGGCTCACACATGGGCGGTTTATCTTGCTCCCAGGCCACGGGCAGAGCTTGGAGAGGGAGCAGAGGCAGAAATAGGATTCTTGGCATTTCAGGTTGAATTACTGGAGCTGTCTATGACTGGCCCCACTGGTCAAAAAGGAAAAAATAACACCAGGGAGCTGGTTTCGCTCTCAATACGGCTGGAGGACCCTGAAGGGCGTCTGCTCCTGCGTGCTGGCCTGGGAACATCCTACAGATGCTTTGGCTTTGCAGAGGCAGGACTGGCCGCTCTGCACTTTGTTCAGGGCATCCCACCTGGGGTGCGTCCCCACCCTGCCGAGCGATCTGGGCTCCTGGGGCGAGGGGTGGAAGAGCGGGCTGTGGCAGGCTGCTGGGAAGGGTACGGCGCAAAGGGCTGCCCTCCACCCCACCTCTCCTGCACACCTTCCTGCCACTCGAGAAAATCTTGCTGAGCATCCTTATTTCTAAAATCTGCTCGTGATCCAGGGGAGCAGGGCACTGTGGGGGTGCGGGTCAGGGCAGCACTGAGACAGCAGATGCTAGAGATGCAACAGCAGCCCTTTGGCTACTGTGGGAGGCCTCCAACCCTACAGAAACCAGTTTGTGGTTTCTCCAAGAAACAGGGATGATGGCAGCCGACCTACACCCTCCCAGCTCCTGTGCACAGCCCTGGGTTTGCCTCTCCTGGGACCCCAGGGGCTGTCGCAGGGTGAGGGAGCTCCGGGGTTGAAGATACTCAGCAAGTCGAAGCAGTGGCTACTGCCTGTGCGGTGACACCCTGCCTACCCCTGCAGTTAAACCCCTGCTCGCTCCCGAAATCCTGGCAAAGCTCTCCGACAGGGCAAGGACCCACCCCTCAGCTGGTCCTGTGCCTGGGGGGTATAAATGAGCCCAGAAGACAGCTTTTCTGTTGCACGGAGAAGTTCACTTTCCACTGAATGCACTGAGCTGACAAGCGGTGAAGCCTTGGCTGTTTACCCCGGAGCCCAGGCCTCATGGTCTGCATGGCTGGAAGTCTCAGTGGGGCTCTGTTCACTTTGATTTTACACCAGGGTTAACTAGACCCCGGTAATTATCCCCTTTTAACAAGGCAGTGTTTACACCTATGAGAAAGGGTCAGCTCCTGACTTGCTCACTGCGGCTGGAAGGAGAGTATTGCTCATGGCAGCCGCAGAGGTGAAGTGACCGCGGGGGGGGAAGAAAAGATGGGAAGAAAGAAAGGAGTGGAAATAGGAAAGGTGATCTTAAAGCTCAGATGAAAAATACCCCTCATGATCCCCAGCTCCACAGCTTGCTGCTTCCCCATCACTTCTTCCACCCACTGTGCTGCGATGCGGCCTCAGAGTCCGCACAGAGATAGCCGGAAGCTGGGATAGGTTGATGGATTTCTTAGCTCCTGGGCTATTAAATGTCTGAATCAGCTAATTTTAGAGCAAATAAGCAAAGGCCAAATGACAAATTGTTTGGGAGGCCCTTCAACACGAGGATAGAGTTTTACGACCACCAAGGGCACTGTTGCTGCCATTAAATCTGTGGACATAGGGGAAAAATAAGATCTGATTTATTTGGTGATGGTGAAAAATATTATCCAAGCTGTAATTTATTGATCATTGCATCCTCCCGGTTTTCAAGGCCTCTTTCTTGTGCATATGGAACATATACATATTTTCCTTGCATATGAGGCTGAACACATCGTTGCTCCTGCACTTGAGGAATTTTTGCATGCTCTGCTGGCCATGGCGCAGGAGCCAGCAGTGCCAGCAGCCCCTGCAGGGCAGGACTGGGGAACGGGACAGGTCACCTCGGTGCCGGGGCTGCTCTTTGGCAGCAGGGATGGCAAGGAGTTGTGTGCTTACAGCAAATAACTCGACACTGGCAGGAGCTGCCGGTCCTGTAGGGCTCTTTGAGGTCCAATGACTCTATCAGGATGTGCAGCCCAAAGACTTGGGCATCTCTCTACCTCCTCCTTCCTGCTGGACACTGATCACAGAATCGCAGAATCACAGAATCGCAAGGGTTGGAAGGGACCTCGGGAGATCATCCAGTCCAACCCCCCTGCTAAAGCAGGTTCTCCTAGAGCATATTACACAGGACTTCATCCAGGTGGGCTTTGAATATCTCCAGAGAAGGAGACTCCACAACCCCCCTGGGTAGCCTGTTCCAGTGCTCGGTCACCCTCAGAGTAAAGAAGTTTTTCCTCATGTTCAACTGGAACCTGTTATGTCTCAGTTTGTGCCCATTGCCCCTTGTTCTGTCGCTGGGCACCACTGCGAAGAGTCTGGCTCTGTCTTCGTGACTTCCACCCTTAAGATATTTGTATGTATTGATGAGGTCCCCTCTCAGTCTTCTCTTCTCCAGGCTGAACAAGCCCAACTGGTCTCTGTCCTCTCCCGTCCTGCTCCCCTCGTCCCTGGGCCTGCCCTCGTCCCCAAAGGGCCATGGAGACACATGGAGCAACACTGTCCCTGGGGAAGGACAAACTGGCCCAAGCGCCCTTGCACACCCACACTGGGGAGGAAGCAGACCTTGAGGTGGTTTTGTATTTGCAAAGGAGAGCAGGGGCACGCTGCTGTCCCACTCCAGCACTGCCACAGCCGTGCCGTGCCCCCAAGCCATCGCCTCGCAGCAGCCCCAGCGCTCACCCCAAACTGCCTGGAGCAGCATTGCCCGCTTGCTTCCCGCCACAGACTGTGCACGGTTTTCATTTTCCCAAAGCAAACAAGGGCTCAGTGCCTCCTTGAGCAGGGGTCCGCGGAGCCCAGCTGCCTCCATGACCTGGCTCCAGGAGTGGGATTGCTTCCCGTGGCAAGCCCGGGTGGTGGGAGCAACATTCAAGATGGCAAATGAAAAGAGGGCAGCCTCGGGCCCCCGGGAGCCTCACTGGAGCTGGAGGCTCCCTAAGCCGGTCCATCTGGTGAGGAGAGAGCTGGGCTTTGCAGGGATAGCTGGAAATAACAGCAATTTATGCAGTTCTGTTGCCAGATTTTTTTTCTCTAACCATCAAATAATACCACGAGAAGAAAAAAAAGAAAGGGAGAAAGGAAATAGAAAAAGCAATATAGGGACTGGAGTTTTTAATCCTCCTTGCGTTCCCAGAGATATCCAGGGCCTCTTTCCACCCTTTAACTCAATCCTGCACTCTGTTAGAGCCTCTTCCAGCCAACCCGGTGAGAGGAGCCCAACTACTCTCAGTCTGGGCCACCCTTTGCCTGTGCAAAGCTATCAAATGCAAAACCTGATCCCTGCAGCTTTCGGAGGTGACCTTGGTGGCCTTTCACTGGCAGGTGCCGTTTGCAGAGCTTCGCATCCCCTCCAGCCCGGCAGCCCAGGGAAAGCAGGAGCCGGTGCTGGGTGATCCCTGTGAGCCGAGGGCTGCTCCTGGAGCCAGATCTTAGCCTCCCACCCCACCAGGACGATGCTCACTCCCAGTCAGACACTGCATTTCCCTGGGGTGTCTCCGGGACTGACTCCCTAGCAGTTATCACCGCAGCCCCAGCGTGCTGCTGACCAGCTGCTGTAGCTGCAGCTCTGCGTCACTGGGGAAGGATGGAAAAACAATGTACAGGGGGAGGCAAAGCCTCCCAGCCCCTGCACTGGTGCTGCTCTCCTCCAAGCCCTGCACAGCCTGTGAATATGTCCCCAGAGCTCGGGAAACTTTTCAGCTCAGAGCAGGGCCCTGCTCTCTCTGTAGTCACCCATCACCCAGCAGCCGTGAGCGCCTGGGGTGCTGGACCAAGGGGTGCAGCCCAAGTGCCAGGCACAATGACACTGAGATGCTCTGAGCCCCCAGGCCAGCATCCTGCTTTGAAGGAGAGAGAAGGAGAAAAGCAGCCAGGAGGTCAGCGGGGTATGTGGTTTGCAACGTGGCTGCCGCTCATTTGTTTTCCTTGATTTGGGGAGCAAAGGTCGGGGGCAAAGGTGGGTTGCTCAGACGACCCACAGCCCTTGGTGGTGACAGGGGGGCAGGGAGTGATGAGGCCAAGCGGGACCTGCCATCCCCTTCACCCCAGAGCCACAGCCAGGCAGGGGGGTGCAGAGCTGGTGAGCACAAGCTGCAGTGCTGATGCCCGTGGCGGTGCCCAGCTCTCAGCCGCTCTCCCCGCAGCCTGGGGACGGGCGATGGCCAGGGTCACCTGGGCAGCAGGGCTAAACCCAGCTGTGTGACAGTACACTGCACAGCCTGTTTTTCCTCTAGCATCTGGAAATGAGGTGACAGAAACATTTTTGTGTGGACTGTGGGTTGCCATCGCGCCTATCTGCTTGGGAAATCAGGGAGCAGATGGAGAGCTGCATCCTCCCATGTGTCAGGTAGAAAATGAACGGTACCCAGATTGCTGCTGGGGCTCCTGCCTGCGACATGGATGGACCGTGGTACAAGTCCCCATGCCCACATCTCCTCTGAGGAGACCACTCAGGGAACTGGAATGAATGAACATCCCAGTGCATGCTTCTTCCTAAGGCTCCTTTCTTGCTGGGGGAAGAGGATGTGGTACCTGGCTGTCCCTGATCAGTGGGGAGAGGGGGCCCTGGGAACGATGATTCCCTGCCTCAACCCTGAATTAAAGCAGCAAATATTTTCTCCTTTTTTTGGAATAAAGCAGGAAGAGGGATTGTGCTGCTGAGGGATTCAGCGTGCTCATGCATCTGTTGGACTCGATGCCTGAAGTGCGGTGCAGGGTTTCTCGCATCGCCCAGGCCGGCTGGATGGGGGTCCTGGGGGACAGACTGGGCTCGGGGTGAGCCAGCCCCCACCAGCACAGAGCCCCCTTGACAGGAGCAGGCAGAGGACACGCAGCCCTCACACTCTGCAAACAGAAGAGGAGCTCTCTTGGCACTGGAGCTGTTTTCCCTTCACAGAGTAAAATGCCCAAGTACTTGCTATATTTAGACACCGGGGTTTTTCAGGAAACAGAAAGATTTGTACGAAACTCTGTGTTCACCTCTGGAGATGGCTCCTAGCCTCCCGACCACAGCTGGCCCCAAAGCCCGCTGCTGTGTCGGTGCCAACCCCACGCATCCTCCCTGCCCCGCCAGCCCTTCCCGCAGGCATTGCAGGACCCCGAAATGCCTTTGGCCCATGGCAGGCTCTGTGGGCCCTGGCCAGCCCCCCTTTCACATGGGGAAAGGCTTAGAAAAGCTGGTGGAGGACCAGGCTGCAACGGCAAAAAGCAGTGGTGCCTGACTCCAGCTGCCACCGAGCCCTGGGTGGGCTACTGGTGCTGGATGGAAGTGGCCACTGAAGGTAGTGAAGCCATCCCATAATAAGAGCTTCTGCAGCTTTCCTGGTGTTTTTTCCTTAACTGTGAGAAAAAGAAGAAGGTTGCCTTTTTTACTGGTTTATTGTTAAAGGCTTGCCACCACTCCTCATGGCGCCTGGGCTGGGGTCCCCGTCCCTGCCACCCGTCTGTGGCTGCGGGGCAGCCCTCCCTCCAGTGCTCCCCTTTTCCAACTGGATGGCTTCCCAGCAAGGAGCAGCAGGAGAAATCTTGGCTTCTGGCGGGGAAACGCAGCCAGCACTGGGGAAGGGCGGGGAGGGAAAGCGATGCATTTCCAATGCTCGAGCACACCATCCTCGCAAGCATCCCCGTAATTGCAGCCACATGCTGGCTTTCACAGCCCTCGCCTTGCTCGAGCCCCAGATCCACTTCTCCACTCTTGGGGCTGCTGTACAGCCTCCCCCCCCCGGCCCAGACATGCCTTTCATCTCCTGCTTTAGGCCAAGAGAGATCTGCACCCGTTCTGCATCACGGACCTGTAAACCCAGAGGGGCCGGCGGGGAATTTCCAACACACCCTTAAGCTGCAGAGAAAAATGAAGGACCCTGGACTATACTGGTCCCCAGGCCCTTCTCTCTCTTTCTTTCCTCCCTCCCTCCTCCAGCATGAATATTTATCCCCTTGCCCGGGCTGAATATTTATCCCCTCGCTTGGGCTGCCTTCGCGCCGGCCGTCGCCATCAGCATTCCTCCAGGAATTCCTCCTTCTCCCGCCGCCAAGTGCAGCCCGGGGCCGGGGCAAGGGGGAGGCAGCCCTTTTCATTTCCAATCCCCCCATCCTCGATGGAGAGTAAACATTGTTCCTCTCACAAAGGCGGGTATTGTAGTAGGATGGGGGGGAAAGGCGAGCGGGAGGAGGCGCGGGGGAGAAGAAGTGCGAGCAGGAGGGAGGGAGGGCACGGGAGAGCCCCCTGAGAAGAGGGCGAACGGGATTTGAATATAAATTCTGTAAATATTTTCTTTAAGGTGCTGCATGTAATCCCAGGAAATAGATCCAGTTTCACAGAAGAGCGGGGGGAGCGGGACTGACTTTGCCGTGGGTTTCTCCATGTTGATTAAAATCCTGATGGAGAGGTGGGGACAGCACCATGGGCTGCTCAGGAGAGCACCAGAACCTACCCACCACCACCTTCCTGCCTCCCCCAGGTCTAGACCCCGGCCAGGCAGTGCCTTGTCCCCCATGCTGTCCCCATTTCTGCTCTTCTCTTTCTGGATAACGCATGGCCAGGCTGGTAAAGGAAAGAAAACAGGGGTTTGAGTCTCACAGCAAAGGGTTTACTGCCCATCAGCCACATCACCCTGAGCAGGGACAAGATCCTGAGTTGATGTGAGGGCACCCAAGGGAGGGTGCGGGGACACCTCAGCCTGGCCATCGCCCAGTAAAAGTCAAGCGCACAGCTTGAGATTTGTCTAAAGAGGACATCCCGGGTGATGAATGTGGGCACTGCTGGCAAAGCCAGCAGCCACAGCTGCCGTGGGACAGCCCCACTGGCCCCTCTCCCACCCAGGAGCTGCTGTGTCCATCCTTCGCCCACCTCTGGACCAGCTCCCTCTGCCCAGGGAGAAGACAGGAGGTGGGATGCCCCAGACCAGCACCGGTGGCCACGCCAGTGGGGAGGGCAGCTGCCTGCCCCCGTCTCGATGGGGCAGGGGCTTCCCCAGCTCTCCCGCAGAGCAGCCCAGAGTGGATGAGCCCTTACCCTGTTCTGGTCGGACGAGCCGCTGTGTCTCCTTCAGAAAAGGATTACCAAAACATCCAATTACGCTTTCCCTTCTGCCTGTCTCGCCTCCTTTTGATGCTTTTTTGGCATTGTATGAACCAGCTGTGCCCAGAGCCAGGATTTCCATGGACTCTTGTTTTAATGGTGATTCCTCACTTGCCCAGCTCCATCCCAGGAGCCCCATTTGCCCTCCTGCAAGCACAGCTCCTCTCCCCACCCCACAGCCCGCTTGCCTCCAGGCACTGAGCAAAGCGCCCACCGCTGGGCAGGAGCTGGGGTCCTGGCGTGGCTGGGGACCATCACTGCATTCCATCGCTCATGCAGGGGCTCAGCCCGCATCCCCAGTTCAGACCCATGGGGCAGGGAACCTCCCACTGCCCTCGACACCCATGGCCATCCCACAGCATCCCCCGATGAAGGGTGGAGGCTTGGAGGTCACCATGCCCCTGCCTGCTCTCTGAGCCATGTGCAAGTGTAGAAATTCCTAATTCTAAGGCATGTCTAGGGATGCAACAGTTACTCTCTCTGATTATTACTTTTTTTAAGCCCCCCTTGCTCATAGGGAATCCCTGCCACTGCCAGCTGGTCCCCCTGTGGTTGGGGGGGGAACGGATGCCGTGGCCACGCTCCCTTTCACCCAGGGCACCCTGAAATGTGACATTTGCTGGTCGGGGTGATGGAGAGGTCAGAAGTATAACCGCATTGCAAAAGAGATTAGAGCCGTCCAGGGAGGTGCCGGGGAGTGGGCTGCGCAGCAGGCTGACCCAGAGCTGTGCCTCACCCTTTCGCTGCCAGGAGGATCACCGCACGTCTGCTTCACTCCTCCTTCCCCAGTCCCCATCCCGGGTAATACCTGAGAGGGGACGTGGGGCTCCACAGCCCTTTGATCTGCTCCAGCCCAGCTGTTCCCAGACCTTTATGTAAGGGACGAGAAATGTGACTGAAATAACCCACAGAGTGAACAGGAGCAAGTGTGAAAGGCTTTAAATAACTATGGCACAATAACTGTGATCACCGCTAAATAACTTCAAAATTGCATCGATGGTATAAATAGAGTTGAAGCAAAGATGCCACCAGCAGGTGACGTGGATCGGAGGTGAGGAGCGACGGGTGTGATGCAAACACGGCGAGGCCCCACGCGTGTTCTTATTGCCCTGCTCTGTCCCTGCTGTCTGTCAGCATGGAAGTGGTTATTTATTTTCCCCGTTCTTGCTTTGGAGGGGGAGATGAGCCACAGACGGCATTTGGGAATGAGTCCTCCCAAGGGTGAGAGTGCCCATGGAAGGGGAGCTGGACGGGGAAAAGCCCACAGGACGCAGAGGCTCCTCCATCCTTCCAGCTCCCAAGTGCCCTCACATCTTTACGTCCCCTCAGCCCTGCCAGACCCAGAGGAGCTGGACAGGGTGGGATGTGCAAGCCCATCCCTTGAAGGGCATGAATAAGGTTGAGCCCCACAGTGGCCCGGGGCCTCTTCATCACCCTCCCAGAGCCCACCTGGGCAGTTGGCAGCCTCGCATGTGGCCTCCAAGCAGCCATAAAATGGGCTTCAAATGTCACTTTCTATGCTTAAAATATTTTTTCCCTTTCCCTTCTTTCTCCTGTAGATGTGTTAACCCTGGGTCCAGAAGATCTTGGCCCTTTGCAGTGCTGTTACAACCCTGTTTGCAGCAAGAGCTGGGCATGTGTTGACTCCCTTGCTGGCTGGTGCAGAAGCCATGCAAGCTCCTTTCCTTAAGCCAGTCACTTTGTACCTACCCCTCACCTTGCAGGTACCCAAACGCTCCAGACCCCTCAATCCTGAACCCACACAAGGGTTAAAGTGCTGCATCTGGTATAAGCACTGCAGCTCCCATGGAACTGGGACAGCACCCCTATGTCTTTGGCCCCAAAACAAGAAGCAGAGCCCAGGAACCTGCCCCTCCTGACATCCCAAATTGCCACTGCGGCATCACCTTGACTGATTTTCCTATTCTGGGTGCAGTGGTTCAGCAACGCCCCAGCAATGCTTGGCTCAGCCAGGGGAGATCCCCGCCAGGGACAGTGCTGGTGACACTTTCTGAGCCATGCCACGGCGGGGCTGCCCTCGGTGCCAGCGCAGAATGCTGCCAGCACTGTGATGCTCAATGCCAGCAGCACGTGGGAGAGGACATCCCACCCATGGTGGTGGGGCAGAGATCTCTTCCGATTTTATCCACAGAGGATTTGCCCAGCTCAGATTCACAGCAATCCTGGCAGGGTAGAAAACTTCCCCACCCTCTTCTCCCTCTTTTCCACCTTCCTTGCTGTGGGTCCAAACCTGATTTACCTGTGGCGGGCTCTGTCCCAATTAATATTTGGGCAAACACACCCTTGGTGTGAGAGCATCCAGCTGGGTTCAGCTCCACGTGGAGGGCTGGAGCAGGGGGGAGAAGGGGGAAGCGTGTGTGGGAAGGGGCGAGGGGGGCTGCAGATCAGGGCTGATATGGCCTGGCATTTTGGCAGAATTTTCTAGGACA
Organism: Gorsachius goisagi; assembly: GCA_018403395.1. NCBI lineage: Eukaryota > Metazoa > Chordata > Aves > Pelecaniformes > Ardeidae > Gorsachius > Gorsachius goisagi. The sequence continues at coordinate 192,215 of BOSO01002060.1, forward strand.
GTTTGTACAGTGTCTTCCCTATACAATGGTTATGTCTAGCCGCTGCGCTGCAGCTCTCATTTCCATGAGCAAGGAATTCAACCGAAAAGTAAACAGGAAAAAACGTTACATCTCACAGTTTATAAATATATACGGAATTATTTAGGCAGTCAGGCCAATTTGCACAGATGCCGCATATATGCTGTGACAGATCTCTGTGTTGTTTTGGAGCCACCCCTTGTGAATGGGAAACAGGGCTGGTTTCTCACCATGTCTGCATGAAATATCGGTATCCTCCTGCAAGCCGGCTGCCAGCAGCGAGTGCTACGGCTCTTGGGAACAGCGCTGTGAGCTGATGCAAGCTATTTGCACGTAGTGCTGAGAGACTCGAGCCCCCACGTTTCCAGCTTGGGCTGCACGAGGCCTTTGGAAGAGGCAGGGGAGGTTTTCCTGGGGATTGCATGGGGATTTCAGCCCGGGATCTGTTGGGGTGATGGGACAAACTGTGCTTTAGTGGGCTTGGGGGCAGGACCTGCCCTGGCACACACACCTCCAAGAGGGCAAGGTGGCATTTTGGAGCCCCAGTTCCCCAGGTCCAACAGGCTGAAGCTGCTGGTTTCCAGGGACTGGGGGCGGAGAGGGGTGCAGGCAGGGCAGACCTGCCTCCGGCTCCATGCAGGGCACCGAAAAATTGCTGCCCAAGGGAATGAGGGACCCATCACATCAACCACGGAGGACTTGAGCAGAGGGCATCCCAAGGCACCCTGAGCCCAGAGCCACAATTCACATCAAGATGTTGGGACTGGGCTTTTCCCAGCAACGTCCCTTCCTCCCCCTCTCACACCCAGCCTGAGCCCAGAGGTTTATTCAACCTGACAGCCGAGTGACTTGATCGTTCGAAGCGACGTCTTAATTACAGGACATCCTCCGTGGCAATTTCTGGCTATGGCTGGTAAAAGAAACTTCTCTTCCCCGTCTCTCTCTGCCCCCCCAGCTCCGCCGAGCCGTGCCGAGCCATGAGAGCTGCTCAGACAGTGGGGATATTGTTTTGGCCATTGCCTGAATGGCCCAGCTTCCTCAGCTGTAAAATTACCTAGAGGATAACTAAACAAACCCCAGACAAACACTTCTTTAAAGGCACTGCTTACTTTGCAGCAGCCGTTTCCCCCTGCCCACTGTATGTGCTCGTGCTGGGTTTTCTTTTCCTCCCTCTCAAGGGCGACACAGTTGCAATGTCCTTGCAAAGCATTGCACAGGGAAGAGGGGACGGTGACGGGGGCGGGGGGACACAGGGGATACCATGGGCTCTTCTGGACCAGGTGCCGCTCAGCCCTGGCTCAGGGCTGGAGATCTCGCGATGCAGAGGCATCAGGAGCAAACAGGGAGGCCGAGACAGCGACTCTCTGGGCTGGTCTGTGTTGGAGCTGGGAGGGGGATCGTGGTTCAAAGGGTTCAGTCCTCACCCATTGCCTAGGGGATTGGGGTTTTGCCCAAAATATCACTGCAGGCCCGCAGGGGAACTGGTTGCACCAGCCTGGTGCAAAGTCCACTGCAATCAGTGGAAAAAATCATCCCAGACTCCAGCACCATGCATGACCCGATGGGACTGTCGAGCCCCTGGGGACAAAATCAAGTGTTAAGGGATGATAAAGCCCCTCTGGACTGGGCTGGTTGAGCAGGGAGGTCAGGGCAGGTCCCCTCCGGGAGGTTTTGCTGTTTCCAACTGTCCCTCATAAATAGGAGAAAAGTTCTGGCCAAATCCTCGTTCAGAGTCAATCTAAGCATTTCCTGACTCGGTGTTGATTTCACAGATTAAAGCTGGTCAAAAGAAACCTGGTCGAAATCCAGGCAGCATTAATTTTTGGAAAAAGACCTTGAGGAATTTCATTCGAGTTTGTTCTGAGGGGAGGGGCTGTGCTTTTCCCACCCAGAAGCTTGTTTGCTCTGGAAATACGTGCAATAAACACATGAATGCCGAGCTCCAGCTATAAGCAAAGAGGCTGCTTTCTGGTGCAAACCCTTTTTTTTTTTTGTAAAAATACAGGACATTAGTCAATCTGGGGTTAAGCCTTTAAGTCCAGGTCTGCCAGTGAGGCACTAACCTAAAGTATTACAACTGTACCCAAGTTTCCATGTTCACATGAGGGCTGGGGTTTGGCACAGGGAAGGAAGACAGGAGTTTAGGATTGAAAATCCCATTGATCCCAAAATAAAGGGGGGGAGGATGTGAAATGAATCCCTGCGTATTCCCGCAGCCGGTCAGAGGGAGGCTTTCCTTCCAGGTCCTGTTGACCCACTCAGATAGAGCACGCCCTTGCAAAGACAGGGGCTGCAAACCCAAAACACAGCACCGCGGTGTGTGCTCTGAAAATATGTGCAGTCCAACCAAGGCAGATCCCAAATTTTGGCAGATTCCTAAGATCAGGAAATTCCTTGAGAGTTCGGGAAATTCTCCAAGACTGAACCCAAGCTATTTCACTTGCAAAAGATATCAAGTTCTCCTCCTCTTCTTTTTCTTTTTTTTTTTTTCCTTTTTTTGGTGTCGGGTCAGCGGGACCTGGGTGAGCACACGTTGCTGTACAGTGGGAAAGAGGATTAGCAAAACACTGCAGAAGGCCAAATGCAGATGCAGGGCCCGCGGGAGCAGCTGCTTGCAAAGGGAAGCCGGAGAAGCCAAATATCAGCCATGACGTCCCGGCTCCAAGCAGGTCTGGAAAGAGCCCAAGCTGGTATCAGTTACATTTTCTTCCCTTTGCCCGTGCATAAATAACTGCCCATTATTTATGGCCATTCCCCATCGCACACCCCACATGCGTGCCTGCAGGGTCACCCCAGAGGATGGGGCAGAGCCCGCTGCAGCCGGGGGGCATGAAGGCCCCCTCTTAGGACCCAAAAATAACTCCCCCTCATCCCCTTGCCTCAAGCAGGGTTTCAGTCCAGCTGTTGCCACATTGATCCATGCAGGAGTCACCCGGTGCTCAGGGACACGTGGGAACCGGTGCTGCCCATGGCTTGGAGCAAGTAACCTCAAGGTGTGGGAAACCTCCCTTCCGTCCCAGGATCCCATCTCCAGGCAAAATGGCCCCAGGCCCAAACAGGCGCAAAACAGAGAATCAAGCGTGCAGGATAACTTGGCTCAGGTAGGCTCGTGGGGCTGCTCTCCACCATCCACCCCAGAAACACGTGTTTGCCACTGAGACAGTCCTCATCCAACCAGGCTGTTGGAGAAGCCAGGAGAGCTCCATGTGTCCCCAAAATGCAGGAGATGGGGGAGACAGAGGACAATCCTCAGGGTGCTTCTTCACAGAGCCCCATGGCAGCCTCTGCGCCTGGCCACTGCCTGCTCAGGCCCACCACATGCAGGGAAACCTGTCTCCAAAGCCACCTCTCAGGTCCATCTCTCTTGCTAAAGTCAGCCCAGCAGACCCGACTCCCTGCCTGGGTTATTATCCTTCACCTCGCCCACAGGAACCGGGCGCCCGAGGCTGCCAGCCCTCCCAAGCATTCCAGCACTTCCATGCCGGGCAAGCTCTGTGCTTTGCAGGAGTGTCAGAGGTCAGAATTAGCTCAACTGTGCCTTGTTGCTGAGTGACTTTAAAAAAAAAAAATCAGCAAAGAGGTCCATTTATACTTATGTCCTTCAATATTCCCCAGGTCCCAAAGGAAAAGTATTTTCTTTCCGCTCTTGTGGTGTTTTTCTTCCACTGTGTGCAGCAATGAGGTCACTGCGCAGAGGTTTTGTGGCTAAATCACTGGGTTGCTGCCATCACCCTGTTCCCAGGAAAGTTGGCCCAGCTGGACACGCAGCCAAGGCAGAACATGGACCTTCCTGAAAGCCAGCGGCACAGCTCTGCAAAGGACCTGGCCAAGCCCTGGAGAAGCAATCAAACATACCAGTGCTAGGGGCAATTCTTTAAACCAAAACTCCAGGCTGCTGCTGTTCCTTCCACTTCCAGTGAAAGAGCTTCTTGCACCAGGGACAGCCCCTACAGAAAAGTGTTCGTGCAGGGAAGATGGGAAGGACCATCTGAAGTGTAAGTGCTGAACTACTGCAACAGTGTGGAAGTGATTGAATTATTTCAGTAGCGCATGGGGTCAGCTTCTCCTGCTGCAGACAGCCCTGGGGCATGCACCAGCTGGGGTGCTTTGGGAGAGCCTTCTCCAAGCACGCCTGGCTGCGGGGCAGGCCAGCAGGTAGCCCTGAAGCCATGCGATTCCCCCAAAGCCAGGGCTCCTCAGGCCCTGCAGACAACATGTATCCCTGTAGGATAACATGTTGGTGTCGGGGGATGAGCTGGCACCAAACCCCTCTCCTGGAGCCATGGGACGGGTGGCTCAGACACCCGACCTCGTAGCTGACCCTGCTTCAAGCAGGCTGGACCAGGGACCCCTGTGGTCTTGGCCGGGATGAACGAGCCTGTGATCTGCTGCCAGAGCCCTCTCAGCAAAGCTGGGAGGGACACGTACCTCCTTGCAAGGGTTCATGCTGGAACCCCCCCCCCGCAAAAGCTTCCCAGCTGCAGCAGTACCTTCCCTCACAGTGCACGGTCTGAGCCCTGCTCCTGCCAACAGGACTCTGTTGACCCCACCTCAAGCCCCCACCCTGAAGACATTTTTTTCCCCTAGACCTTCCCTTGGCTTCAGCAATGTCCTTGTGGACACGTAGGAGCTGGCAAACTTTTTCTTTCAATAGAGATCCCTCTGCTCCGCTCAGATCTTTACCTGCCTGCAGAGCAGCCTTTTCTCTCATGCCCTGGTTGCAGAAGCACACAGCCCCTGCCCTCGACACTGCGGGCTCCTCACCTCTCCAGCCAGAGGCACCCAGCAGCCTTTTGCAGCATTCCCCAGGCTCCCGCTCAGCAGAGGCTGAGCTGAGCCGGGCCAGCTGAGCTCAGGGCTGCTCCTCCCTGGGGCTTACAGGGCCAGGCCACCCCAGCACAAAGCCTGGGTCCAGCCAGGTCCCCAGTGCCCCACCATCAACATGCTGGGGTTTACTGGGAGGATGGCACTGCCTCCCTTGCTCGGCCTTCATCATCCTCATCCTGCGTCCCTGTGCTGCTGAATCCAGCTGGGACCACCCCTGGAGACTGCTCTGGCTCCATCTCTATGGCCATTGGCTGTTGATGCTCTCTTGTCCCCAGGGTCCTGGCATGGCTGGAAAAGTTTTTTTAAGCATATCACCCCTGTCCCCCACAAAGGACCTCCTGCCCGCCCCTTGCCCTTGCTAAATCTCCCCTGCCAGCCTCCTTGCACGTTTTCCTGGAGGAAGGATTCTAATGGATATATAAATAAAGCAACCTGTGTATTCTTCTCCCCACTCGGTGCGTGTGTAACCTGCAGTTGACCCCTCCTAGTCCTCCCCAAACCACAGCCCCGGTATGTGCTGCCTGCCGCCGCCGCTGCTGCTCTGGCATTTTTATGAATGGCCTTGAGCCCAGGGAAGAGATGTGAGCATGGATTTGGAACAGCTCCATCCCTTCTACCGCACGCGCTAATCTTGACAAATGATCAGCGTGTGGCTTTCGAAACCAGAGATAAGGCTGTCTGACCACTTCAAGTCACCACACTTTCCCATGAAGAAAGGGATTTTGTTCTCAGCCCCTGGCCACAGCTTCCTCCGGAGCCTGGGCAAACCCAGGCACCCCCCGCCCCATAGCTGGGGACGCACACACTGCAATCACACCCCTGGGGAGTGGGGCCAGGGTCTGGTTCAGAACAAAACCTCGGCAACCTGCAAACAAGGCAGATGTGGTGACATTGCCTGGGTTTCTGATGCTACCGGCTGGACCAGGGCTGCCTCCTGCCTGCACGCCTGCATCTCCTTCCCACTGAGGCCAATGGGAGAAGTGGTCCCTGCCCAGCATGGAGCTGGGATGCAGCAGAAGCATGTGCTGGGAGCCAGCAAGAGCTTCCAGTCCTGCAGCTGAGCCATGGGCTGTTTTAGCTGGGAACTGGAGCACCTGGAGAACTCCTGGCCCTACTGGGGTCACTGCTTTCCTTGGACTGGTGTCCCACTGCACTGCTACAGCATTTGGGGTACGGATCTTGCCTGCCAGTTTGGGCAGCGCTGTGTCCCCATTCCTCCCTGGGGCTGGGGAAGCAGCCGTGGGATAGCTGCGGTGTCTTCACGGGGATTCTGAAAGGGCAGAGCGAGCCCTGGGTGCATCCTGTTGGATGTGCACCTGGGAAAGCTGGGCTTTCCAGAAGGCTCCCTCTTGCACAGACACAGCCCCGCTGCCAAGGGAAAAGGCCTCTGTGAGTGCCAATTCAAGGAATGCCTTTGATCTGGTGGGAATCATTAGGGAGAAACTCTGCCTCTAAATTGAGCTACTCTCTTGCCTTGCCACTTTGGGAAATGAATTTGTACTCAGAAAAACTCAGGCTGGGAGAGATCTTGGGAAGACATCCAATCCATTTCCCTACCCCAAATTGGTCCTGACAGGATTTTTTTTTTTTATCTAACCTTTGCTTTAAAATCTCCAGATGGCTCAATACAGTCTCTTCCAGGGCTATATTCATTTTACTACCAGATATTTTTTTATTATTAATATCCAAATTAAATTTCCCTTGGTGCCATCTGCTTATATCCCATAGCAACACAGAGGGCAACTGTTCTCTTACGACTGCGCCCCGTGCACCCCACCCTGCCCAGCGTGGTGGGTGCCTTTCCAGCAGCAGTATCTATTTATTCCTGTTTAAAGCTTGTATTCCTATTTAAAGCTTGGGATTAGGCTGGACAAGGCTGGTCCTGGCCGAGAGCAAGCAGAGTTGAAGAGCTCCTGGACTGTGCTATCACTTTTCCTCTTGCTGCGCTGGCCCACGGGAGGGTTTGGTTGTGCAAGAGCGCAAGTACCAAACATTGTACCCAGGTGGGAACGGGAGGTCAGGGGCTGCTGGCTTGTTGACCCATGAAGGGAGGCAATTATTCAGCTGATGAGGCCATGCAAGTGTTAATTAAAAAGCATGTGAAGCAGAACAGGTCACTGTTTGGTGTCATCCGCTCGTGAAATTAGCCTCGTGGTGGTTCACCCAGCCCTCCCTGGGAGATGGAGCAGGGGAAGAGCTGCCCGCAGCACCTCTGCCCTCGCTCTCATCTCCTCCTGTTCCTGTTTCTGGGTACCTCCTGGGTCCCGCACAATGTTCCTGCTTTTTGGCCAAATCTCTGCTGGATCCTTAGTAGGGAAACACTTCTACCTGTTCATTCCTGGACTAGCTTGGGGCACAGCTGTGCAGGGGTGAGAGATATAACCGAAATAATCAACTCCTGGCAGTTCGGGTGGAGAAACATGCTCCTTAGTCACACGCCGAGCTGTTGCAGGAGGTGCTGACATGGGGACACTGATGGACACAGCCTCCCAGGCCAGGCACCCCTGTGGGTGGCCCTTGGTAGGGTCTCAGGTTTGCCCAGCATCCAGATTTGATCAGCAGCAGCAGCTCTGAGCTGATCCCCTTCCCTCTCCAGCCAGTGCCAGGAGGGAACGCAGAGCTTTCCTCTGGGAAGCACCAAGGGGATGGTGCTCCCTGACCCAAACACCCTGCGAACAGGTCTGCAGAGCCTTTCGGCGGCAGTTCAGGGTGGCAAAGCCCTTCCATTCTGCTGGAGAGCTTGGTGCTCTGCATATGCTTCATGGCCCTGGGAGATGGGGCTCGGCATCTTTCCTGTTAACCCCCGGGACATGCCCACGTCAGAAGGATGCCCTGGTAGGAAGGAGTCTCCTGTTTCTTCTCCACATGACCACTTCTCCAGGGCCAGGGTGCCATGCCACGCTCCACATGGGCACCCTCCTGTGCCCGGCCAGGGCATGCGGTGCGGTGGGGTCTGGCCACAGCAAGGCTGAGCATTGAAGAGTCAAACCCGAGCTGCTCCCCGAGAAGCGCAACTTAACGAATCACAGTTTCCCACTGCTCTGTGTCTCATGGTTGGATTAGCTCATGTCTAATAAGGCTCATGAGAGTTTTTCCCATGGTTTGGGGCACTCATAACGGCTCTCTCCCGTGTGGATTCTTATAATAGTGTTGATGATGAACCCATTTCCTCAGTGGGGACCCAAGTTGGTGCTCTCTTGTCTACCCAGATGCCTTTCTTCATAAAACAATTGGACAACAGAACACCAAAATGGAATTCAGCCTCTCTGAGGATCCTGCCTCGCTATGAAATCTGGCAGAAAGTGACCCCCAGCTTCAAAAGTGGTGTTGGACGGCAGGGACAGGTGGACAGATACGCACAGGCACCCACACAAGCACAATGGCTCCCACCTCCTTCCCTTTCACAGCCAGGGAACGAGCGAGCACTCTTAGCTCTGCCCTGCCATGCCCGTTCATCACAGCTCAGGTTTGAAGGCCAGGACCAAGGGTTTTTTCTGAAACCAGATGTTTTTTTCCTGAGGCCTCAGACACACACGTGCAGCAGACTGTTATTAAAACTGGCTCATACTCCCTGCTCACAGGGAAAAAAAATTAAGGCTGCATGCAAGGCTAGTTCTCGACTTTGGCATCTAGCATTAAACCATGCAGGCTCAGCCGACTTTTGTTTGTTTTTATAGGGTTGCTTTAGGACCATCCCTCCTGCAGCATCCCAGCGGAGTGGAACAATCCGATGCACCAGCTGGACGAGAAGTGCTTCATGTGCTGCCAAATATACCATGTAAAAACCATAATGCAGCCACCTCTGGGGTGCAGCCTGACAAGCGCATGGCAGCTTGCAGCAACACCCTCCAGCAGATTGAACGGAGCGGAGGGAGCCGCTTGAGAGGATGCACTGGTTCATTACACAGGCTTCCTCTTCTTGGTTTTCCGCCTGGTCTTTCCAGCCTGCCTCCCCGGCACAGCACTCCTATGGATTTTTCTTCTCCTGCTAATGTTTCTGTATTCACCTCAGACTGAGCCAAAGGCTCCTTTTAACTGAAAAAGGCCGTTTGTCTCGGTATCTTATCATCTCTGTCTCAGTGTCAGCCCAGGCCTCAATGCCCTCTTCCCCCAGCAGCAGGTTTCACTCCTGCATTTGGGATTCCACCCAGCCACCCTTTCTCTGCCGCTTCTTGTTTTCCTCCAAGAAGCATTGCATGCCTCGCCGTGGTGTTTCCCTGCCTGGGCTGACTTGGGGGTAGCCTCTGCCAGACGAGACAGGAGCTTCATGGAACCCCTGGTGTGGTCTTGGTGGGATGCCCAAGGGTGCGAGTGGCCCGGGGTTGCTCAGCCCAGGCTCTCCTTGTATGACAAAATCTGCTCCCTGGCATGGCCTCACCTCTGCAGGGCTACAAGCTGACCTCTGCTGGATAGCACCAGGGATGTTACCCCTCTCCCAAATTGTGGGTGCCCTGTGTGGGGGTCCTCTTCTCCTTGCCCAACAGTGAAGGCCCCCAATGGCTCACGTGAAGGGTCTTACACTGCTGTGGTTAACTGTGCGGTGCCTGGGGAGGGCTGTCAGGACAGGGCAGGGTGCTCAGCACCCAGCACCCACTGCTGTGGGTCACCCATGGGTGGGGGCATCGGCGTGCAGGTTAGCAGGGACCTCTGCAGCTTGCAGGAGGGGGAGGAGACCCAAGCCAGCCTTCCAAAGCCACCCAGGAGGAAATGCGCTTGGCTGTGGGAGACCCACGGGGTCTGCAGGGAAAGGCAAGGGATTCCACCCTCTCTCTCAGAGCCTGGAACCGAAGCCCAAATCTACCCCGGAGGGCTGACACCAGCTCCAAAACAGCTCTGCTTCCCTCTTCCCCTGCCTGCAAAACCCAGGTGCCTGGTTCGCTGGGCCCTTGGTGATGCTGGATGCATGAGGCTGGTGCCGGTCAAATGATTGACAGCTGCCAATCTCCAGCATCACCTGGAGCCGAGCACGCCCAAGGGACAGAGTTAAGGTCCCTCAGCCCCTTCTCCCGCCCGCGGCCCGGGGTGGAGCAGCGCCCGCGGCGCCAGCCCCGCTGCACCTGCCCGGTGCCCGGTGCCTGGTGCCCGGTTTGGGCCGGAGTGGGGCGGGGTGCGTGCCCCCTGCAGCCCCCGGGGGCGGGCCGCGCACTCCTCCCGAGCCTCGCCGGGGGCTGCGCCGGTCCCGCTTCAGCACTGCGGGGAGGGGGGGGTCTGGGGGGGCCGCTTTGTCTCCCCGCCCGCGGGGCCGGGGGTCGGCGGCTGTGGGAGGGCGGGAGGAGGAGCGCGGCCCGCCCCCGCCGCCGCGGTACAAAAGGGGTCGGGCGGGCGGCAGAGGAGCGTGTGCCGGCGGGCAGGGCCGGGCCGGGCAGGGCTGGGCAGGGCAGGGCAGGGCGGAGCGGGCGGTGCTCCGGTCCCCTCGGCAGCGCCGTCCCGGCGGGGCCCGCGGCCGCCCCGTCCCGCTCCGCCGCCGGGCCCGGGACCATGCGGCGGGCGCGGGCGCTGCGCCGGCGCGGAGCTCTGCTCGCCTGCCTCTCCCTGGGGACGCTGCTGGCCCTCGCCGACGCCAAGGGCGCCTTCTACCCCCCCGCCGCCCCCCTGCCCTACGGCGGCAGGTACAGCCTCTACACGGCCGGCTCCAGCCCGCAGCTCGGCCCCGGCAAGCCCGTGGGCAAGCACAAGTAAGCGACCCCCGGCGCGCTCCTGTCCGCGGCCGCGCAACCCCTTCGGCGGGCAGCGGGAGCCGGCGCCGTCCCCCGGGCATCGGCCCGCGGGTACCGACAGCGCGGCGGGGGCTTTCCTGGCACCGCCCCCCGTCGGGCATCCCTTAGCCGGGCGGGCCCCGGGTACCGGCCGCACGTTTGGGCTCTGCAGGCAGCATCCTCGGGGGAGCGGCTGCCGCGGGCACCCCTCGGTGGGTGCCCAACCCCCCGTGCCCGTCGTGGGTACCATCTCCCGGGGCCCGGCCGCGGGTATCCCCGGCTGCGCAGCGGTACCGGGGGCTGCCGGGGACTGAGCGGGGAGGGCGGAGGTGTCCGGGGGGGGGGAGCACCCCCTCCGTGCAGAGCAAGGCCGGGGGGTGGGGGGCGCTCAGCCCAGCGGGGCGCAGGGGGGGACACACGCGTGTGCTGCAGTCCCGTGTGGGACAGGGCTGGGGGGGGGCGGGGACAGGGATGTGCTTAAGGGGTAGGTGCAGGTACCTGTTCTGCGTGACAGGGGCGCGGGGCTGCGATGTGCTGGGGGGAGGATGGCAGGGCACAGCCCTACGCGTGAAACCGCAGATTGGTTTGGAGAGAATTTGCCCGTTTGCTTGTAAAGCACAGACTGACTAGAGTTTAAATATGTTTTCAAGTAACCTGGAAAGCTCAGGCAGATGAGGAATGTGGGCTTTACACATAGTATAGACTTTTTCCATTCAATTGCAAAAAAGCTGTTATATTGGTGGGGAGGTCGCTTCCCTCCCTGCTTGTTTGCCAGAACTGTTTCTGCCGGGCTTCTTTGAAAAGGAGAGGATGTGGTGTTATGAACAAGCTGAAATGAATAAAGTAATGTTTGAGACGAACAATACTGGCAGTGCCAGTGAGAGCTTTCCAAAGCCCGTAACATTTTCCAGCTGCTCACTCTTAAAACATCAGGCTGGAGCTATAAAACTGCTAGCCACAGGTGGATGAGAAGGAAAGGGGCTTCTGAGAAGGAGAGCAAGCCAGAACCACCCTAACCCAAGTAGTCACAGGCAGGCAGTGTCTAGTAGTAGTGGCTAGTAGATCTGCCTGTGTTGGCTACTAGCTTACTTACAGAGGGGGTTAGCAGCATGTTTGTAAGCAGATCCTGGATTTATGGATAGACAGTGATTCTAAATTTCCACATGCACACATGACCTCCCTTCCCTCCAGCTAAGAAAAGTGGCTGGCCTTCGCTCTCGCGTGGCACTGTGCATGGATAAATGACTCACTTTTGGAGGAGCGGGGAGCAGCACGGATCCCTGCGTGCGCTCTGAGCCCGGCAGCCTCTCGCCAGGGCAGAGCTGCCTGCATCTGGGCAGGCTGGAAATGCCGGTGGCTGCCGGGGGTTGCGGTGCCCATCCCAGGGGAGCACAGATCGGTGAGGGGACAGGGTAGAGGGGCTGGTGCTGCTTCTGGAGGGAGTGGGAGGAATGTGCTGGGGGTGGGGGGTCCCTGCTGGGAGGGAGCAAGGAGCCCTGGGGTGTCAGAGGGAGGATGGGCCTGCTTGCACCGTGCTGCTTCAGCAAGGGAGCTCCTGCCCCACGTGGGCCACTGGAGGCAGAGGAGCCTGCTTGGGGCTTCTGGATGGGGCACTGGGGGGCTTACGGTGGGCCTTGCCATGGGTAGGGGACATACTTTGTCTTCATGGGTTTGCCATCAGTGCTCATCCCTCCTTCACCTCTTTCCCCGCTCAGGGCGAGCCAGAGCCCTGCTGCCCCATCCCCAGAGGGGGGGGCTGGGGAGGGCTGTGCACACCCACCCCCCGTGCATGCACACACTCATGCCCCCAAACAGGAGATGCCTCGGTCCTTCCCCCAAACCTTTCTGCTCCACTGTGACTGCCCCTTCCCTTCCCTCACCTCCACCTGCCAGAGGTGTCCCAATGCCATCCGACCATCATCGTGCCAAGCCTGGGAGAGCCAGGCTGAGGCCCTGCAGCTTGTTTCTCTGGTCAGCCCCGAGGCTGCTCTCCACAGGCCATGCAACGGCGATGCCAGGGCACTCGGCTGCTTCCCAGCATGTCGCCAGGCAGCCATGCTGCAGCAACCCCAGCTCGCACGGGGAGAGCCGGGTCCTCCCGCCTCATGAGCACCTCCCCGCAGCTTGCGCTGGCCCATCTGCTCCATCCCGCTGACCCTCCATCTCTGCCTCAGCTCTGCGTTCTGTGCCTGTGCCCTCCTCTCCTCCCGCTCTGCCATCTGCCACATCCCCGTGCCCTTGATCCCTGCCTCGCCGCACATCCCTGCTGTCTCTACCCCTGTGGACCAAGTCCATCTGCTCCTGCCAGCAGCCCTGCCTTCAGCTGGAACAGCCTTGGCCTCCATCTGTCCCACCAGTGCTCCTGCATCCTTCCCACACAGCCTTCCTCCCGGCCACATCAACCTCAGTGCCTGGGTTTGCTGATCAGCTCAGGAGATGTCCTGTGCCTGGAGCTGGTTGGTACCCTGTGACACCCAGCTGCAGGCACAATGGCAGGAGAGAAAAGGCTCCACTCCTTGCACTGCCCATCCAAAGGGATCTGAAGAGGTTTCCAGCCTCGGTCCAGCTTGGGACTTGGGTTGTGTCCCTGCCTCCATGATGGAGGGAGCTGTGATGCTGCAGCCCCGCAGAGCGGCCAGCCTGCATCTCCTGTCCCTCTGCTGACTGTAGCATCAAGCTTGGTCCAAGTGTGACAGCACCCACAGGAAGGTCTGAAGGCTTTTGGGTTGGCCCTCCAAGAGCTGCAGGAGGACAGACCACTCCTGCAGATGCTGCTGGAGCTATTTCTGGGATGCTGTTCCCATAACTGCTGCTGCTGGTGGGGTTCTGCTTGTCCCCCCAGCCTGTATCGCCACCCAGGCCATGCTGTGCTGAGCACAGCCCAGCTCTGGGGCTGAGACTGCAGGTGACCCCCAGCACTGGTGACAACGTGGCCGTGACAGCACCAACTGCGCTCAGCACCCAGCCTCCTACGGCGCGGCAGCACTGCAGACCTGCCTGGGGGGCTCTGGGTTTCTAACAGACAGTGAAACGGCCAGTGAAAAATCAGAAGGCAAGGGTGCTCGGATGGTTTCGAGCACCAAGACTGCTGTCTCAGGCAGGGCTCAACTGCAAAGTGACGGCAGCGGGGGGAGGATGGGGCAGCCACCAGCTCGGAGGGACGCTGTGGGCCAGGCACTGCCCGAGGCTGAGCAGGGAGCCCAGCGCAGCTGAGGCAGGCAGAGCTGCATTGAGGGTGCCGGGGCTTAGCTGCGTCCCTTAACCCAGAGGAGAGATGCCTGGACCGCCCCCCGGAGCTCCTCATTGCTGGGGGGTGGCACGCTGGCACCCGGAGGGCAGCTAGCGGGGCTGGGCAGGGCTGGCTCTGGGAGCCGGTCGGGCAAAGGCAGGTGGAAGCTGGGGTGCCTGGGGCCACCAGGAGCCAATTTGGCCAGCCCAGGAGTGCCTGCCTGCCCCTTGCCTGTGCACCCAGCAACAGGCTGGGCACTGGGGGCTTTGCTCCGTCCCTGCTCTCTGCGCTCCCCCAGGCCCCACTGCTGTCCCTGTCCCCAGTGCGTGGGGTGGGCAATGCCCCCTCCCCAGCAGCTGCACAAGCTGGGGGGTCCCTCCAGCTCCTGCCCCCCTCCCCCCGAGGCCTCGCTGGCAGCGTTAGGCAGGGCCGGCAGCCCTGTCTGGGGATGGGGTCCTGCTACCTGCCGGGGCAGGGGGTGACAGTGTCTCGCTGTGCTTCCCCCTAGGAGCTACTGTGCCTACGTGGTGCAGCGCAATGTGACGTGCACGCTGCAGGATGGGGCCGAGAGCTACATCAAGGCCGAGTACCACAAGTGCAGCTGGGGACCCAAGTGCCCGGGGAAAGTGCTGTGAGTATGGGGGACACCAGGGCACGGCTCCCTTCCCCTCCCGGCCTCAGGCCACAGCTCTCCTTGGCTCCCAAGCACCTGAGCCATCCTTCCGACCATGAACCCCTGCTTTCCAGAGGGCAATGAAAGGGGGCTGAGGGGTTTTACCTGGACAAGGCAGTCAGTGGCAGGGCAGTGGTGCTGGGAGAAGGCAAGATGGGATCTGTCAGGAGGGAGAAGGAGCTTTATCCCTCATCAGAAATAAATCAGGAAATCATGGGAAGCCAGGGGGGTGCATGTGCATGTGTGCCGGGAAGCATTTTATCACAGACCTGCAATTTGGCAGAAAGATGGCAGCTGGGTGAGAGCCTGACTGAGGAGGAAACAGAGCCTGTGGCTGGGGATGGCTCAGGGCTCCCTACCCCAGGAAAATACTTGCAAAACTCTCTGCCACCTCATCAGTCCTGGAGGGGAACACCTCGCCGTGCCACAGCCGGAGCGGCAGCCGGGGCAGGGCGGACACTGGGGCTTTGTGCTTTGCCACCCTCCACAGCCCCCGGCTGGGGATGCTGCCCCACGCAGAAATGCTGCTCTCCTGCATCCTCCCTGGGTCTGCCGAGAGCAGCAGAGCTGAGCACTGAGGAAAACCAGGCTGAGAGGGGCTTTTTGTCAGAGCCTGCACCCCCCCTGAGGCACTGGCACACGTCTGGGACTCACCACGTGCTGGCGGTGCCATGGGCTCAGCTCGCAGCTTCTCCCAGCAGAGATGGGCCATCGGACCTGCTTGCTGCCTTGCTCTTTTCTTCTTCCCATCACAAGTGCTTTAGCAGCATTTGGGGACTTTGCAGCCGCTGGTACCAGTGGAGGAGATTCCCAAAGCCTCTCCCACCTCCGCCGTGTCTGCTGCTTGGCCTCTCCAGCCAAACAAAACCGGGGTGAAGCCAGGGTGTCTCCTGAAAGCAGCTGGCCCCGCAGCTGAACTCTCTGCACAGACTCGGATGGTGCATCCATGCATGAGAGGGAAACATGTTTTTGCCATGTGCTGGGGCCATCAGCTAATGTTTGTGCAGCTGCAAATATACTTCCCCTTGCTGCTGTTTGGAGCAGGGGGAGAAGGGTTCAGAGGTGCTGAAGGGCTCTGGGCTCCTCTGCAGAGGCTGGCATGACACAGAGGAGGTGCCCTGCATTCTGGATGCCATCCTCATCCTCACCTCACCCCCTGACAGTGGCTGGGTGCAGCAGCCTCCTGCTGCGATACATCCAGGCAGGTTTCTACACACTAAGACAGAAGGAAAAAACATGGAAACTCAGCACTGTCTGTGAAGAGGAATAACAAAAAGAACAGCTTGCTTTGAAACTGCCCCGTGCCTTTGGGAAATTGTTGCTGTTGAGAAATTTTGAAGTGATTCAAAGAAGAGAGGATTTGGGTTTGCTTTTTTCTTCTGCCCTGTGGTACGTATGGAGGTGGCTGTAGGGCACTGGGAGTCATCGCCTGGGGGCTGCAGCCTGGGACAGGGGTGCTGAGGACCCGGGCAGGGACACAGACGACAGGGGCTCAGCCCCATGTGCTGCCCGGAGCGACTGGATAAGTGTGAGTGCCAGACGCAGCCCCTCTGTCCAGCACGGACGGTTGTGCCACCTCCTCTGAGACCTTCCACTGACCGTGCCGGAGAAGCACAAGGGCCTGATTGTGCGTGTTGTCGCAAAAGAGCAAACTTGAGGATTTTTAGGCCCTGATAAATTCAGATTGGATATTTCCAAAAGGCAGTTTCAAGGTGGTGAGAAATGTGCTGTCTTCAGCCCTGGGCAGCCCAGCTCGGCTGGCGGGGGGAGCATGGGTGCTGGCGGGGTCATGTCCCATCCCTGCCACCTGATGGGAAAGGGCCACGGAAGAGCAGGGAGCAGCTGAGTCCTCCCAAGGGTGTGAGCCCACATAGAGCTCGCAGGCTGCCGGGTGCTCACAGCACCTGAATACACTGGGCTGGTGGAGACCCCACATAGAGCAGGAGCAGAGAGGGAGGGTGTCAGTGTCCCACCGGGCAAGGAGGTGGGCTCACACCCTTGTTTGCTGTGTATGGCGGGGGGAATCAATGTTGTAGTGCCCAAACTGGTGATGGAGAAGGGCATCCCGGCTGGGAGCAGGAGGTGTAAGGAGCCATCCCTCTGTGCCAACCACACAGCATTGCCCTGGTAAACCTTGCCAGGGCTCTGCTGTCCCGCTGCCAAAGCTCTCACTTGCAAGGCCAGCCCAAGCCACTTAGGCTTCCCATCAAACCGATGCCCTCCACACACAGACAAAATACCATTCCAAAGGCTTCAGGACAGGATTACAGTTGAGAAGAGGATTTTTTACCCCACTAGGGAATTCTCGAGGTCAATTCAAAGTGCAAAACACACTCGCAAGCAGCCAAGACCCCTCTTGGAAGTGATCCAAGCTTGCAGGGGTTTTGGAATCACTTCCATCATTTCATCTTGTGCTCTCCTGGACCAAAAGTTGCCAAACTGTGTGGCGTCTGTCACAGCAGTCATCTAGCAGGCCACAGACCAAAGCAATACACTTATAGCTGCTTTTCTAAACTAACAACAGGAGTCCCAGGTTAAAAGAAAAAAATCCAACAAAAAACCCTCTCCAGAAACCACAGATGCATGGCTCTGCTCAGATCCTCCTGCCTCACCCCGGGCTGTTTCTCAGGCTTGTCTGGGTGTGTTACCACCTTGTTGGGGAGAACTCTTCTCTCACCATGTGCTCTCCCACCTGCACCTCGTGGTCCAGTCCTGGAGAGGGTGGGCACATGGTTTTGGAGCGCTGGTTAATGAGCTGTCTCCCTGGATGGGCACTGTAACGCTACGCTGAGCTATGGTGCAGCAAGGGCTCTTGGAGGAGGTGGGTCCTGGTCTGCAGGTGCAGCACATGGGGCTCAGCTGGGCTTTCCTGTGTGCCTGGGCTTCCCACACCCAACAGGACCCATGACCCCGCTCTTCTCCATTGCTTGACGTTGAGGTTACTTCCCTAAACTGTCTTTTCTCTTCCTTCCCTCCCCTGGAAAGGTACCGCACCTTCTTCAGACCCAAATACAAGATTGGATACAAGACCGTGACCGAGCTGGCCTGGAGGTGTTGCCCAGGCTTCCTGGGAGAAGGGTGCCATGACAGCCCAACTGACCAACCTGGCCTTCTGCCCCAGCATCCCAGCCCTAAAATGCCTCCTGGGCAAAAGATGTTTCCAATCCCCAGACTCCCTCCCTATCCAAAAAGCCACCCTGACCTGTTTCCAGGACCAAAGAAGAATCAGTATGGTAAGACCTCGCTCCTGCTTCACTTCCCCAGCTTAGCACGCCACTGGTGTGCTCTCAGACCTCCCGGTTCTTTCTGTTCCAACACAGGGCATGGCAAACCTTCAGTGGGCGATGTGCTTTCTAATCAGAGACCTGACATTTGGTTGCTTTGAGGATCACTTGCTTTTTGAAGCTAGTTTCTTTCAAAATGTGCTGCTTCAAAATTCCTTTTCCTCATTGCTTTAAAGCATTTTTCCATTCATCTGGGGGTCAATAGAGTGTGTCTCAAGACAAAGCTCCCCCAGGCTGTTCTCATCACCTGCTGTTGAACTTGGGAGCAGAGGGCTTGGTCCCAAGAAGAAAGAGGGTTTCCTGATCAGCTTAAGAAGAGATGTAGAGGAAAGGAGGAAGAGTGGGCTGATACTTTGCTGAAATGGCAGTAAGAGGGAGGCAGGAGCTACTGTTAGTTAGTATGGGAAAGGACTCAAACCTAGGAGATGATAGCCAAGGAGGGAAGTGAAAGGAGCAGCAGCCCTGACCATGCCCTCTCTATTTCTTGCCCTCTGCAGGCAGAAAGCTGCCCGGCCTCTTTGGGGATCGCCTGGATCGGCTGGAGGAGGAGGTGAGGCGCCTTTCCCAGTCCTACGACAGCCTGCACACCATGGTGAGCGGCCTGGGGGACCGGCTGCGGCTGGCCATCCAGGAGGACACCACCAAGATGATCGGCTCCCTGATGAACAGCCCAGGCACGCCTGACTCAACGGTGGGCTTCGGCATCATTCCCGATGGCCTGGTGGATGTGGCGGACAAAGCCGACATTGCCACATACCCTCCCGTGGGGGAGATCCTGACCAAAGTGACGGAGGTGAGCGACGTGCTGAAAACCAAGGCAGATTTGCTGCACGAGGTTCGCGGCATGGTCCTAGACCACGACGGGCAGATCAAGCATCTGCTGGAGTCAGCCCGGCCCTCGCCCCTCACCTCCATCGACCTGCTGGAGGAGTACATGGACACGCGGCTGAGCAGCCTGCGCGGAGAGCTGCTCGATGGCTTTGAGAAGAAGCTGGGGAAGATCCAGACCACGTGCGATTTCCGGATCCAAGAGGTGCGGCAGCAGTGCGAGGAGGAGAAAGCTGCCAACCTGCGGCTGCAGCAGACACTGGACGGCAAGGAGCTAGAGATCAAGAAAGAGATCTCCCAGCTGGAGACCCAGATCCAAGGGCTGACGGTGGTGGAAAGCTGCTGCAGCAACCTGGACTACCTCACCGATCGCATGAACATCCTCGAGAAAGGCCTTCACAGCATCTCTGAGTCCCAGAAGAACTTGCACTTACGGCTGGATGGAGAAATCTCCACTATCACCCTAGGGAACCTTTTTGAAGGGCGCTTTGAGGACCTGGAAGCCAGACTCAATGCTACAGAGAGAGAAACGGGGAGCTGCTGTTCCGGTATAGAGGACAGCATGAGAGGCACAGTGGTAGCAGAGGTGGATGGCATGAGGACTGCCTTTGAAGATAAAATGCAGACCCTGGAGGACAGGTTCATGACCATCGTTGGGGAGCTGAACAACATCAGTTCTCCCGTGGGCATGGACGGAGCGGTGGTGCCCGTGCTGGAGGGGGAGCTCGCCAGCATGAGGAAACGGATGGACGAGACACTGGAGGTGTTGCAGAATCGCCTCATCACGCTGGAGAGCACTTGTTCCCTGGGCTGCACCTCTGCCTCCAAAGATGTGGAGACCTTCCGGACAGAGATTGAAGACTGCCAGAACAAGAACCAGGACCTGCTCCTCCGGATGGACAGCAACTATGACCTCCTGCGCAAGCTGAACGCCACCATCCTGGAGATCCAGCGGCGAATTGAGGAGGAAGCATCGGGGGCTTTGCAAGGAGAGATCACCTTGCTAAAGATCAACCTGAACACCGTGAGCAAGTCTCTGACAGGGCTCAAGGACTCTGTCTCCCAGTATTCAGACACCATGACACACGTCAACTCCTCGCTGGATGAGCACGAGCGGAAGATTGAGGATGAGGTCCACTCCATCCAGGAAAAAATCAACGACCAAGGCTCCCAGCTCTTCTTCAGCAACCGGCGTGTCTTGAATCTCAAGGGAGACTTGGAGCGACTCAAAGCCAGGATCGTCAGTGACCTGAGCTCCTGCAAGAGCGTGGCCCGTGACCTGCAGCAGGAGATTGCTCACTTTGATGACCGGGTGGCCCGGGTGGAGAGCATCTGCGGCAGGCTGGGTGCCGTCACAGGGAGCCTGGACGGCATCAGGGACGAACTGGAGAAACACACGGGCAGTCTGTGGGACTACATGGACCACATGAACGGGACCCTGGCAGCCCACTCTCAGGAAATAACGGGGCTGAAGGACAACCTGCTCGACTGCCAAGCCAAGGTCTCCGAGCTGGCGGAGCAGGTCAGCCACTTGGAAGAGCAGGCAGAGGGGAAGCAGCATTAGCTATGCCGCCACGCGCTTCTTCCTTCTCCTCGTGAAGGACGGGATTAACTTATATCACACAGACTTGCTCCAATGTGACAACAGTTCTTGGGATAATTTTTTTAATGAAAAGAGAAATTAAAAGCTGCTACAAACCCCTTTTTTTTTTTTTTTTTTTTTTAAATCTTGTCAGCCCCGCTTTTCCGTAACTCTGCCATTGCGGCACTCACCTCCCGACGCTCGGCAGCTGTCCTGACCCTGGTGCAGCGGGGTCACTGCCTCCTGGCCGGGGGTGTTGCTTTGGCTCCCGGGCTAATGACCCCAGAAGGACAATTCAGGAGGAAGCTGGAGGCGGGAATGGTTTTTTTTGGTTGTTTGTTTTTTTTTTAATTTTATTTTTGTGGATTTATCGCTTCTTGAAGAATAAAACCCTGTAGTTGTCAGTTGAGGAATGGAGCTTCTCTGACCTAAAGACCACCTGTGTCTTAATCCAGGGACTGAGCAGAGCCAGGGCTCCTTACAGGGAACAAAACTCACCACAGGAATTGCGGATTTCAAAGAACACACGTATTCACACATCCCCCTGGGAGCTGCCTTCCCCTCTCCAAGACGGCAGCCCTCGTGTATGGTAAATCAATTTACACTGCTCATTCCTTCATGCAGACGCACATGCCTTAGGAGCATATGAGGATATGCATTAGGAAAACACACATATGCATATATATGTGGTACGTGCATATGGATTTTTGAACAATCCACTGTCATGGTGCTCGCCCGATTGCAAAGTTTCCTCCTGCTGCCCCCACATCCCTTGCTGTATTTCAAAGAACCACACTGAGCAGCTAAAAAACCACCACAGCAGCATTTGGGGGAGGGCCCCCTGGTCCCTCAGGGCTGCTGTGCTTTGCAACCCCCTTTGCTGCACTCTCTGGTTACACCTGGGACTGACACAAAGGGTTATGGAAAACTCGTGTCTTCCCCAAAGAGACGTGTGTCTGTCGGTCTCTGCAGAGACCACAATGGGCATGGAGCAGCCCTGTCCTCCAGCTCTAGTTCTCTCCTGTTTTATTACTTTAACTGTGAACATGGTTTCCCTCATCTCGTCCCAGGGCAGGAGCTGCAGCTGCTCCAGGGTGCGAATGTGAGGCTTTCCCTGTCCAGCAGTGTGGGAGCAGGAGCCTGCATCCTCCTCGTGTTCCCGCAAGCCCACTGGGATGCCAACAGCCCCAGCGACCCGCACCGACATGGAGTCCAGGGAGGAAGGAGGCAGGGTGCTTTTGAGAAGACCTCTCAAGACAGCTCAGCCTGGGAATGAAGAAACTGAAGCGATTTACCCAAGGTCACTCTGGTTTCCCACAAGCAGACAGGCTGGAAAAGGTTGCACGTGTTCCTGAGCAACTCCAGCCTCACCCTATGGAGCAGGTGCCTGGACCACATGGCGGCTGCAAACAAATCCCACCTCTCCCGGGGAGCCCAGTACAGGTGCCCTCCGCTGCTCAGCCAACAGGGACTTCGTTACCAGAAAGGATGAAGGGGAAATTAAAGAGCCTCCATCTGACCAGCTCTGGCACTTTATAGCAGAGGAACATGTTTTTCTATCAGCTCAGCGTTGCAGCTTGTGGACCCTTCCATACTGGCCGGCCTTCAGCTCCCACCCATCACCCTCAGCAGGTCGTCCCTGCTCTCCTGCATGGCAATTTCCCGCCTGCTCCCGAAAGGAGCAGCTCTGTGCTCTGACCAGCACCAAGCAGCAGCAATTCCCAGCAGAGATGCATCTGGGCACCTTTTCTCTTCCATAAAAACTGGATGAGCTCCCTAAAACAGATGCTTCCAGGCTGGGGAAGACCACAGGGATCGAGTTGGCTGCATCATGTTACCCTGATGCAGTAAAATCTCCATCCCCTGCCAATGGAGCAGGGAGAGGGGACCTGGCCTCCCACCAACTCACTTAACCCCACTGGCTCGCAGGCTGCCGGGTGCTCACAACACCTGAATCCACACTGGGCTTTGCTGATTTGGAGCTATGCTGCAGCTGCTGAGATGCTTCTCCAGCTGAGGAGCAACCCCAGCTGCCTTAGGACATCCTGCAAAACCTGCTTTTACACAACAAAACCCATTTTCTTTTTTTTCCCCCACCCCACAGAAGGAGGCTCAAGCCATCTCTCAGCACTTCATGATGGGTCAGGGAAGCCCTCCCCCCACAGGAGCATCCTGCCCCATCCCCTCAAAACAGGGAGAAAAAGGGCTGCAGCAACCAAAGAGAAAATTAAGCCAAGGGCCAGGCTCACCCCTTCCCAGACCAGGGCTGGGTTAAGGAGCAGCTGAACAGCAACAGCTTCCCCCAGCACGGGAGGAGCTGGGACTGGCCCTAAGAAAACTAGGACAAGGAAGAAGTCTGACCTTCCAGAAAACGGTGCTATGTTTGGACTATTCCTGACTAGTCACTTGAAGCTACAGATAGTTTCTATGTCAGTTCTCAGCTTTTCATCGTTAAGGAGTGAAAGGAACATTATATAAAATAGGGCATTTTTAATTTTTTTTTTTTTTTTTTTTTGCTTGCAGAGAGGGAAGGAGAGGGTACCCCTGCCTTTATCCTTGCAGGGGCAGCTTTCTGAGGCAGCTCATAACTGATCTTGTGAAAAGGCTGTGTTTTACTGTTTTTAAAACCTCATACATTTGTTCAGATTTTTAAAAGCTGAAAAAGTGTTTGTATTGGAAAGGAAAAAAAAAAAATAAAGTATTTCTTGCTGAGGTTTCCAGAATCAAAATTACTTGTGTGGCTTTAAGAAAAGCAGCCTAAGACCAGGACTGGGCTAAGGTAGGGAGCTGGAGTTAGAGCACAGAGGCTATTTAGAGAAGAGGGGTCAGGCAGCTGAGGAGGAGATGATTTATGCTCTCAGACAGTGGTCAGGGAAGGAGAAGCTGGATGCCAGACTGGAGGAAGAAGCCCAGCAGTGCTGCTGCCCATTTTATTTTATGTAGCTACAGCAGAGAGGGGCAGCAGGGCTGGCTGAACGCAGCAGTGCTGGCAGCCAGGTTTGAGGTAAGTCCCCAACACAGCATGGGGACAGGCTGGTTGAGCTTTCCTTGAACACTCCAATACAGGGGGCATTGGAATAAGCTCCTGCCCTGGCACAGGGGAGGTTCACCCCCCTGCACACACACATACAAGGTCAGGGTTTGTTTCCTGTATTAAGTCACTTTTGCAGCATTAGCTGAATTATAGAATCATTAAGGTTGGAAAAGAGCTTTAAGATGATTCAAGTCCAACTGTTACCTTAACCCTGCCATCCCACCACTAAACCCTGTCCCTAAGCACCTCATGAGCCTGGCTTTTAAACACCCCTAGGGATGGAGACTCAACCTCTTCCCTGGGCAGCCCCTTCCAGTGAAAAAATTTTCTTAACATCCAACCTAAACCTGCCCTGACACAACTTAAGGCCATTTCCTCTCATCCTATTGCCCATAAAATGTTACAAGTCCTTTTGTTAGTGCAGCTGCCTCACAGGCCTGGGAAGCTTCAGGTCCTGCCCCCATCTCCACCAAGACCCCCTTGGCCAGGCACTTCAGCAGAATAAACCAACCATGTTTGTAAAAGGACATAGAGCTTGGCTCCCACTTCCATGCACAGGGCTACAGTGGACAAGAGGCAGCCTGGATTAAGGCATCATTTATTAATTATTGCTAATAGTGAAGAACACTTGAAACCCCAACAGCTTTCATCCACCTTAACAAGTTGTTAAGCCACAGGACAGCTTCACTGCATCAGCTACAAAACTGCAGGTAGCTGGACCATCTGGGAACACTGGTCATACTGGAGGCAGACAGAGCTATGCCAGAGGCTCATCAATAAATGAGACAGTGACTCACCTCCACCTTTAAAAGAAGAGCCAGGCTTTAAAGGTGTTAAGAACATTAAGACCAGCTTATAGGAATTCCGTTTAGTAAACAGAGTTTTTGTAGAGTCAGAGCTCCCTCTTAGCCCCCATGGGCCCCTGAGAAGGGGTTTTCTAGTGCAGAACATGACTCCTATTAGAAGTGCAAAATGCCTAAGCAGCAAACAGGGAGGAGGAGATGCACCTGGAGCATCCAGTCCTGGCAGAGAATGCACAGGAGAACCCTGGGCCAGGTCTCCACAGGTAATGGGGTCAGGAAAAGGCATCCAAGTCAACAGCAGGCAGTGGAGGTCTCCAGTAGACAAAGTGGCTGTACTCTGGACACACCAGAGCAACGCTCCCGCTCTGTCTCAGGGGAGGGAAGATCAGTTCCACCAGCTCCGACAGGCGCTCATACCTACCGGGGTAAGAAAGAAGTTGCACTGGGGTTATCAGGGGTTTGTTTGCTTCTCTGCCCCATGAGATGCTTTTCTCTGGGTTAAGCCCAGGTTAACCCAAAGATGCTGAGGAACAAGCAGGTCGCTTACGTTGACTTGTGGTTCTTTGTGAGCTCCTGGATCAGCTCTCCCTTCGGGTTGACCGTGAATATGCGGCTCTCCGGCAGACCCACTTGCTTGTAAGCATAGACGTCCTGCCCAAGGAAGGCCAGCAAGGTGTGAGCACTACAGGAAGGCACCACCACCACCTCAGCCTGAGCCCTCCCTCCCCCCAGGAGACCCACTCACGTTGGCTCTGTTCCCAAAGGCTGCGTAGAAGGGCAGCTTTGTGGCAAACAGGTTTTGGATGTCCATCAAACAGGCAGTCTTGAACACCTCTGGCTTCTTCTCAATCACCTCCCTACAGCACAAGACACATGCACAGAGCAGAGGCCAGAGTGGCATCAGCTGCTCAGGACTACAGGGAGCCAGGCTGTCCAGGGCTCAAAGTAGCACTTTGAGGGACCTGAGAGTTTTTGTGCTTCAGGAGCTTCACCATGAAGCTCCAGGGAGGGCAGACAGTTCCCCTGCTGCCTCCCATGAAAGGCGCCCTGCACCAAGGAGGCCAGAAGCTGTTTAAGGCGGTGACATTCCTTAGAGTTGAGCTGGGAAGAGGGGGTGCCGTTCCCAGGGACCCAGGAGGTGCAGGGCTGGGGAAGAAGAGAGGACACAGTACCTGTGGAAGGCAGAGAAGAGGCTGCTGGGGGCAAGCAGGATGGGGCCCTTGGGGAGGACACAGCCTTGCTCATTGACCCATTTGAGGTAGCCTTTGGTGATGTGTGCCATACCAATCGCTCTGGCTGAGCAGTACAGGAACTTGTAGCCGTTCCTAGAGAGCACAGGGAACCCCTCTGATCTGTGCCCTGCACAAAGTATCCTCCTGCTCCTCCAGCGAGAAGGAGGCTGAGTACCTGGCCTAAGCCCAAACCTGTTCAACCCCTTCAGCAAGCGAGGTGGCTTCACAACAACATGATTCACTCACCCAGGGACCCAGGAGAAAACCGATCCCCATCTGCCTTGCTGCTGGGGAGCAGCACTGGAGGGGAGCCCTGTCTCACCTTCCAGGCCCTTTCCAGCAGCCATACGCCCACCCCAGCTGCAAAGCACCCTTTGCCGCTCAGTACCCAGACAGGACCCCCAGGCACCTTCACCACGCCGGGTTGCATGTGGGGAGCTGGGCGCAGCCCCTGCAGCACCCCAGGCAGCCAGCACAGCCGGACGGGCCCCTCGGGCGGGGGGGGCACCCTGCTCCTGCGGGGTCGGCAGCGGCAGCCAGGGCAGCCCCTGCCCCGCAGCAGCCCCCCCGGGGAGCGGGAGCCCTGCGCCTCCCCCGCCCGAGCCATCCGCGGGCCCACAGCGCCTCTTAGTGGCCACAGAGGTGCCAGGGATGGAACCGAGGGCCGGGCTCCGCGGGGACCCGCTGCCAGCCAGTCCCTCTCCGGGACAGCACCCCACCCGGGGCGGCCAGAGGCAGCCCGCACCCGCCCCAGCACCCACGAGCGCCGGCTGGGCCCCCGGTGCCGCCGCTGCAGGGCGACCCAAGGGTGCTCAGCTGTGCCTGGGGCCTCTTGGGTGCGATCTTGAGGGACCTCATTGTCTCCCCAGGGAAGGCAATGCAAGGATCTGCTGCCAGCACCTGGGGGAAGCCCCCCCAGCATCATCCAGACAGCACAGCAAGCATCAACCATCACCGACAGCAGAAAATCAGGCTATTTTGGCCAGCATCAGTGATCAAGGAGCCCTGGCTCTTACTCCCACTCAGCCTCTCCTCCATCATCCTCTCACTTCCCCTTGGCCTCAGCTGATTCAATACTTACAGGTGGATTTTGTGGAAGAGCTTAGCAATCCCATGATGCGTCCAGTCTTTTCCCAGATGTGGCAAGATATGCCCAAGAGCATCTGACCTAGAAGGAAAGGAGACCGCATTAGGATGATCCAATCTGGTGGGTATCTGGAAAGCGATTGGGTTTGTGGTCCCTCCTGGCTGCTTACACAAGCCTTGAAAGGACACTTTCCCCTAACGGGGGTGGGGGGGGAGCAGGGATGTGAGGTGGGAGAGAGGCCCTTTACTTGGTGATGGTGCCATCGATGTCAGAGATCACCACCTTGTCATCCCAGTTCCACAGGTAGATGGTGGCCTCGCAGCGGCACGTGCCCTGGTACTGAGTCGTCACGCTGAATGCCACCTCATTGGGGCCATCCTGCAGATTCAGCCTTCCCTGGGGCAGAGGGCAAACAAAAGTGGTACACCAGCACCGATCCACGCCAGTCCAAGGCTTGCCAGGGGCCAGACTGCCACCCAGACAGACCAGAGACCCCAAGGCTATTCCACAGGGTGGGCACCCAGGGCAAAATACTTGGATGCCCTATAAAAATGAGAGGTCAGGAGTGAAGAAAGCCCTGTTTAAGGGTTGTCTCACCCCTACACACACACAAGCAGGCAGTGAAGGAGGAGGAGTAAAGTACACACGATTTGTTCAGAAGAAAGCCGCAGGGATTTCTTGTAGGTTGGCAGAGACTTCTGTGCAGGGGCATCCATCACTAACATGTCCCTGGGGTACAAAGGCTCGTCATCACTGGATGACCCCTCTTCCTCCTGCCTGTACAAAGAAGGGAAGAGCACGTTGGCTTTACTCTGCAGAGCATGGCTTTCCCCATGAGGGCCAGGGGAGATCTGGAGGGGACCCAGGACAACCCACCCACCAGGAAGCAGCCATGGAGGAGCTTGGCTGGGCCAGGATCAGCCAGAGCCTTAAAAGAGCTTTCTGCCCTCATACATTAGGTAGGCTTGGGAATAACTGGTCATTTAGGAGGAGGAGAGTTCAGGAGCATACACAGACTCCTAAAGGCACCCTGGGAAGGAGGCACTCACCTCTGCTGAGCAGAGTCAGGCTGCAGCATCCCCACATTGGCATTCCCTGGCCTCGACTGCTGCTGCAGGCAGAGAGTGGTGTCATTAGCACCTCAGTGCCAAGGGCAGGAGCAATGGCTGCTTTGTTTTACTACCCCTTGGAACAGCGATACCAGAAAAGAGTTGGCAATGCATCTCCCTGCCTTCACGAGGACATGGCCCCATGGAAGAGGAACCACAGCCTGGTGCTGTGGTGGAGCAGGGAGACCAGCAAGCGCACATAGTGCCGGGACTGTGGCACATGGCAAGAGGTCTCACCATTACGAGGTCCACACTACCGCAATACCAGGCGTTGTTCTCCTGCTCAGGCATCAGCAGACCCGAGGGGACAGCAGCAACCTTCAGAAGTCACCTTGCCAACACGTCCCTCTGGCTGCCCTTGTACTCAGCCTCAGGCCATCGCCAGGACCCTGCTGCTCTCCTACCCCCACCGCTGCCAGCCACCAGAATTATTCCTGTCCCCTTGGGACACAGTTGTCACAGCCACTGCTGCAAACACACCTCTTCCACCAGGAATTCTTTCCTTCTCCAGGAGAACCACCACCTGCTGCCTTTCTTGGGCATCTTCTCCTTCACCAGTTGGTCAATGGTGCTCTGTGAACGTGGCAGAACATGGGATGAAGTCAGTCCTCAGCCCATGGAGGCTCAGCTGCCAACAGGCTAAGGAGACCCTTGTCCCAGCAGGGTTTCCTTTGCACGATTATTCACAGGATAAGATGTGTGACTCCTGTCACATTGTGAGCTGAGATGGTTTTGGGTGCAATGACTTGTTCCCTTCATGCAGCTCGGAGGAAAAAAAAAAAAAAAAAAGGAAAAAAAAAGATCTGGATGCCTTATTCCATACAACCCCAGCCAGGTCTACAGAGTCCTGGAGCAGGCTCATGCAGTCCCAAATCCTCCAGACTGCCAGGGCCCCTGGCTCTGGCCAGCCTTGCAGATGCAGCCATCAGAACATTAGATTTTTGACATGGAAATCTCTGCTCTCCAGGCATTAGTGGTACCCAGGTGTCTAAAAGCCACCCTGAGATCCCTCTGGGGGAAAGGAGACACCTCAGGGTTTGTGGGCTGGAGTGACATTCATCTCTGCCCCAGACTGCTTGCAAAGCCCCAGATGAGCAGCTTGGCCTCTTGCAGCCCCACTGCACTCTTCAAACCCTGCTGAGAAGCATGGCCAGTAAATGTGTTGTGCCACTGACCTCAGGAATGTTCCTCTGGAAAGCCTGCAGGGACAGGACCATGGGAGCAGCCACTGCCCAGTTGTAATACCTGGAAGAAGCAAGAGATGGGAACATTACCACTCCCGGAGTGAGGGCTGTTTCCAGATCACCATCCTGCAGCATGGCCAGAAGGTCCCCTCCCACAGCTACTGCAGTATAATCAGTCTGGGATGGAGTCACTCTTCCACAGGAGCATTTCTGCAGGGGCAAAGGGGCCACACTGGTCATCTTGGGATGAAGCAGCAAGAAGAGCAGGCCACTCACTTCTTGTTGATCAGTATCACCAGGTTCGGATCATCAATGAGTCCTGGATTCTCAGCAAACTGCTGGTAGGAGATCATACGTTCCATGAACTTCTCTGGTGGGACAGAGGCTGTGTCATGACACCAAAGCATATAATGGGTTTCAGGACAGCAGATTCCCCCTCCCCTCCCACCTACCGTGAGAGATCTGCCTGCTGCCCCCCAGGCCTCCACACAGAGACAGGGCAATTGCAGGCAGCAAATCAGCGCCGGAGTCTGCGGGGCTGTCGGCAGGCAAGTCCGATGGCAACTGGTCACACAGAGGGCTGCTGGGGTCTGCCACAGGCTTTGAACTCTGCTCTGTGTCACTGCCAGCAAGAGAAGAAACAGTGGCAACATAGCTTTAGACATACCTCCATCCTTTTCTGTAAGGGAATTGCTCAAGAAGGCCTGAGCTTAGCCAGCTGGGACAACCCATACCTCCTGGGGAAATAGAGAGCCACCTGCTCCTCATCCAGGTTGGAGAGGTCTTCCAGGTAAACATCACTGGGACCCAAGTGAGGGCTTCTTTTGATGGATCCTCAATGCACAGACAGAAGGGAGAGAGCTGAGCTGAATCACCTTTCCAACCATCTCAACATCCAACAAGAAAGCTAACAGCATTTTCCACTATCGTATTCATGTATCATATAAAAAGCACATCTCTCTTCCTACTTGAAGAGCTGCCTTAAATCAACAGCAACAGAAGTACCTCAAGACACCTGCACTGCCATGAGACCACTTCCCAAGAGGACACAGAGGACAGGCCGAAGTCCTGCCTATGTCCTGCTATGATAATCGGAAGGTGTCATATGAAGTTAGCACTGCGCAAGATAACACTTTGTGATCTCCCTCTTTGTATAATGATGAGTCCCATTCATCTCTCCTTCAGGGATACAATTTTGTTCTGAATTTATGCTGTCTGGAAGAATAAGGTTGATTAGGACAGGTAAGAACATAAAAGTCCTTAAATACACTGTCAAGGGAGACACATGCATGCTTCCCTCTGCGTGGTTTTCCACCTGACTTGGCGTGCTCGGGATGAAGACACATGCCAGGCCAGGCGCTGCCAGACACTTCAAGTTAAGTTATGGTCTACACTGCTGAGAAATCTTCTAAGCATGCAAAAGCAGAGATGTCCAAGGATGGACTTCAAGAAACATAAGGCAAGAAAGCCTTCCTGGGAAGCTGGGTGGTCACTGAAAGGAAGACGACCAAGTAATGTCTCTGAGGAGCACATGGAGAGAGGACAAAGCAAATATGTCACACCTTGAATACCCAGGCCAGTCATGAAGGAGCTGCACTAAATGAACAACAGATGGCCAAAAGGGCCAACAGCATCCTGGCTTGTATCAGGAATAGCGTGACCAGCAGGAGTAGGGAAGTGATTGCCCTCCTGTACTTGGCACTGGTGAGGCCACCCCTCGAATGTTGGGTTCAGTTTTGGGTCCCTCACTACAAGAAGGACACTGAGGGGCTGGAGTGCATCCAGAGAAGGGCAATAAAGCTGGTGAGGCATCTGGAGCCCAAGGCTGATGGGGAGCGGCTGAGGGACCTGGAGGTGTTCAGCATGGAGAAGAGGAGGCTGAGGGGAGACCTTATCACTCCCTGCAACTGCCCGACAGGAGCGGGGAGCCGGGGAGGGGGTCAGGCTCTGATCAATCTCTACCATCCCAGGTAACGGGTGATGGGACAAGAGGAAACGGCCTCAAGATGCTCCAGGGCAGGTTTAGATTGGACATCAGGAAAAATTTTTTCATCACAAGGGTTGTCAAGCACTGGAAGGGGCTGCCCAGGGAAGTGGTGGAGTCCCCATTGCTGGAGGTATTTAAAAGCTGGGCAGACAAGGTGCTTAGGGACATGGTTTAGTGGTGGACAGGTACAGTTGGACTCGATCTTAAAGGTCTTTTCCAAGCAAATGATTCTACGATTCTATGCACTCAGCCCCCCATCCAAGTCAGACACATCTGCAGGCTCAAACAGCACTTCCAGCAGCGCCAGTCACCCACTCACCCCGTCTCCTCTGGCTGTCCAGCTGGGGCTCGGGGCCCTCTGAGCCCACCTGCCTCAGAGCAGCAGCTCCCTCAAAGGGCTCTACATCTGGCTGAACCTCTGGCACAACACTCCCGCCTCCCTCCTGTTTCTCTTGTGGGGCTGAGGAGGCCTCCCAGAAGCTCTCTGCTGCCACAGCAGTGGGGATGTCCTTCAGCCTGGGGAGGCCATTCCCATCCCGGGGTGCAAGTGTTGGCTCAGCAATGGGCACAGCAGAGGAACAAGGTTCAACCCGATGTCCCGCTGGGTTCAGACCGCCTCCCAGACCTTCAGAGGTAGCAACAAGATGGGTTGCCCCATCCTCTGGGACCGGTGTCACAGACAGAGTAGTTGCTGCAGTAGCAAAGGTCTTTGTGGACTTGGCTGGCTCAACTCGTTCTGATTTATTCACCTCAAAGAAAGTAGAACAACAGGTTTGAGAATGGGAAGTTGCCCAAAGCAATCAGGCAGAAGAGTACAACTCCTCCAATGCTGCCTGGCCACAGCCTCCTCCACTTCCTGCATGCCTTTCAGGTGCCTCCTTGTCACCAGCTGCTAGAGAAGAGCAGGTACTCACCTGAGGGAGCCTTCCCCAGGCCCACTGCACATGGGATTCAGCCCCTAGAGCAAAACTCTCCTGCAGTCTGATCTCCAGCTCAGAGTCGCTTCTGGGAGAAGATGGATGGCTCAGGGTAGGGCTACAAGAAGAGAAGAGAATGTTGGACATCATCTACCCTACAGCCCCATGCTTTCCTATCACTGCAAGGCCATTTACGGCCATAAAACCTGTAAGGTTGGCTTCCCATAAAGTCAGTCCTGCCCTAAAAGACCACCACTTAGAAATGAGCAAGTCCTATGGGAAGCTGAGGCTTAAGACAGCAAAGCACTATGCCACCGGTTGTCCAGAAGCAGCTCAGCAGCAGAGGCAGGAGAGCCCTGTGCACACAGGCTTCTTGCATCTGTGACCATGGCCAGAAACACCTGTTGCTGGTTCTGAGCTTTCCTCCAACCACACCATATCAGGCCAGGAAAACCCTCCTCTCCTGCCACCCCCAAATCCCTTTTCTTTACCACCCTCCCACCAGGTCCCACCCAGGACCTCCCAGTCCACGTGTCCCCTGCTCTTCCCAACACAGAGCAGATAGCCTTGGCTCTGCTGGTTACCTGTCTAAGGAGGCCAGCTCCCCATCAGAGTAAGGGTGCATCTCTGGGGACCGCAACAACCCGGTTTCTTCTTCAGGGAGATCAGCAAAGGAGAAGTACACTGAATCACTGCAAGGGAGGAAAGAGGTCAGGCAGCTGCTTTCGGGCACCAGCCTCCTCACCTAAAAAGCTGGCAATACCCAACCGCACCATTTCCACTGGCTTTCTACTCTACAGGAGGCTTGGGTCCAACTCAAAACACTATCCCCATGTTTCATTGCTGCTGGGCATCACCAAGCGAACCTACAGGCTGGACCCACAGCATCACTCTGCCCAGACCAAGCCACTCACCTGGGGGCTGGCAGTTTGCATGGCTCCTCCAGAGACATCTCATTTTTGTTTTCCTCACAGCCTTCTAACTCAGAGTCCATCACCTCCTTCTGCTTGGGCTTCCTCCTGCGTCGCCTCCTCTTGCGCGGCATCACTTCAGCACTGGAAGCCTCCTGCCCATGCGAGGTCCGAGTGGCATCCTCTGGGCTCTCCTTCATAAGGATGGGGGACGTGCAGAGGCAGGAGGGGATGCTACCCTGAAACAGGGATGGAAGACCCCACCAGCTCCAGCACCCTCTTTTCCAGCCCAACAGCTCATGGTTCTCATCTATGCAACATACACCACCAGCACAGCCAACACCGCCGAGCCCTCAGCTTAGGGGTGGTTTTGTGGCTAGGCCCAAGGAGAGGTTTTGTACATGCAACATGTGAGAAAAAAACACAAAAAAACACCAACTCCAAAAAACCAACCAACCCAAACCAGGGTTATCTAGCCACAAGCTAACTACATCTTCAACATGGGCAAGGAGAGGCAGGCAGGAGATGGCACCATGAGACCAGAATTACAAAGGCTGCAAGTGGGATTCGGCTCTAGAACCCTCTCCCTGCTCCCAAACCCAGCCCACGCTAGCAGCAACCACAAGCCAGCCTGGGAGAGAGCTGCCAAGATTTCTGGAAGCCACAACTGGTCTCATCCCACTTCCCAGTAGAGTGGGCAGCCTGCCACAGCATCTGGCTCACTCTCATCCCTGTCACAAGATCCCCCAAGAGGTCAAGCTCAGAGATATCTGCCTGGCTGGCCAGCAGCCATGCCCAGGGAGGGAGGACAGATTGGGATGCAGATATTTGGTCTAATGCTCCCTCAGGGTGCTCCGCTGCCCTGATCCTCCACACTGTTCACACGGTCCTTGGAGTAGGAACCTTTCCAGACACACAAAACATCAGAGTCACCCTGGGGAAGAAGAGCAGTCCAAACCTGGTCCTTCTACCTCAAGCCTGCACTTCCAGGTAGTAACAGCAGGACACAAACCAGCAGGACCTCTTCATCACCAACCTCATTTTCCTCCGACTCCTGGACAAAGAAGGCCTCTCCATTGTCACCCAGCTTCATGTGCAGGTCCACGGGCTCCCCATTGATTTCAATGTCAACCTAGCAAGGGGCAGAAG
This sequence comes from Gorsachius goisagi, assembly GCA_018403395.1. Classification (NCBI taxonomy): domain Eukaryota; kingdom Metazoa; phylum Chordata; class Aves; order Pelecaniformes; family Ardeidae; genus Gorsachius; species Gorsachius goisagi. The sequence continues at coordinate 225,765 of BOSO01002060.1, forward strand.
ACACCTGTCCATCCGAACCCCTCAGCATACGGGAAGGCACTTCCCCAGGGAGGGGATGGGCTGGGGTTGCTCGCAGGGCTGCAGCCACCCAGCCTTTGAGGGAAGGGATCTCTCCCAATTTTCCTGGGAAGCACAGCCCTCCCTGGAAGAGGATGGGTTCCATTTGGGGCACCCACTCCAAAAATTGGCAAGCACCCCTTTCAGCAGGGTTCCCATTCTCCTCAAACAAAGTTCTTCCATAACCTGTGGGTCTGAAGACATAGACCCAGGGCAGGCACCACTTACCACCTTCTCCTTGGAGCGCAGCACACCCAGCTTGCCAAAGCGCACGTGAAATGGGGAGCACTGGAAGGAGTTATCAGGCTGCCTCACCACGACCACATCGATGCAGCCCGTCAGGGTGGCAGGGTTCAGACCCCGGTACAGCTCCTTCACTGTGACAAAGACTGTCTCAGCAAGCTGCCCCACGTAGTTCATGGTTTGTGACTGCAGGTGAGAGACAGGAATAGACTCAGGTGTGGAGAAAGGGCTCCAGCAGCTAAATGCACCACAAGTTTACTCCAGGAGAGTCGCTTCACAGCTGCAAACACAGCCCCACTACAGGGACACGTGAGCCCCTAGGGAAACAGGCAAACACATGAAGGGCCTTGATGGAGTTTAGCCTGTGAGCACCAGAAAACAGGACAGAAACCAGAGCATCGTTATGGCATCCAGCTTGGAGGACAGAGTCCTTTGCCGCTGGGATGCACCATCACGTTTGCCCTTTGGGAGGGCAAGTACTACCTCACAGCAACGCTTTGCAATCGAGCTGCCAACATCCCGTTCAAACAAGAATTTGGTTGGCAGCAGACCTCCTGCCCTGCACGGTCTTTAAAATAACTTCAGGGCAAAGAGGTGGGAAGTCCGAGGAGCTGCTGCATATGCCACATGCTCACTTTGAACAAAGTCCAAACCTAACATTTCCCACTTGGAGAGGAAGGCATCCCACCTAGGCATTGCCAAATCAGCCAGACACAGCCCTTGTTAAAGCCAGAACTCCCTGGTCTCCATGCCTTGGCTCCTGCCAGCGTTATCCACCTTCCCAGGGAATCCCAGCAAAGGGGCCGCACTGCCCAGACAGCTCTGCAATGCCATTTTCACAAGGCACTGCTGCACTCTGAGGCTGCACAGCTCCTGGTTTTCATTAGCGAGAACACATGGAAGGAAAGCCTTGCCTGCTTCCAGCTCTTCCCCTCACATCCTCCAGCTGCTCACGCCCTGAGCAGAGACAATTCCCCTCCGCCATGCTGGAGGAGAGGCACGGCTGCAAAGCCGGAGATTTGCATGCTCCATGCTGGGGCTCGGAGCACAACTGTGCCTCAAGCCACACAAGGTGGCACACGGGCTCCAAAGAGCTCTTGCACAGCCTCCCTTCCTGCAGGCCACTGCTGGCAGCTGCCCCCTGGTCAACACATTGAAACGCCAGGAGTATTCTCTTGCAGATCTATGTCAGGGTGCTGGGTGTTGGTCCCAGCCCCCGGGCCAGAGGAGCCCCTTGCTCCATTTGCTCAGCACTCGGCATCAGCAGGACAACAATCTTGGTGTCAGGCATCAGACCAGAGGATGAGGACACAGGACAACTGCTTCAGCAGGACCACCGATGAACTGAAGGAAACCTCTTGCGTCAGCATCTCAATCAATCAGGCGATGGCATGGCATCCCTGGGGGCTCTCAGCACAGCCCCCAGCACACATCCAACCCAAGGGGCAACTGGTGAGGGTTGGTTCCTTACCCAAAGGGATGAGGACAAGCAGGTGCCACTCGACGAGCCCTCTGCCCCAGCCAGCACCCAGCCTCTCCGATGCGTTTTGCACAAGCTCAGCCCCGTCCCGTTCCCAGACATCCCTCCAGGAAGACAAACTGCATGGGGAGACACGGTCCCTGCTCCATGTCCCGTCCCGTCCCCCCACCTCTCCCTAACTGCCAGGAATAAGCCCAAAGCCCAGATCCTCCCCAGGGGGGATGGCAGGGAAGCACTGGCTGCCTCCCGAAGCTTCGGTGCCTCCATCAGCTCTGCTGCGAGCGGGGCCAGGGTCACGGGGCCACCCACCAACCTGCTGAGCCCAGCTTTCCTGGGCACCACTGCTGTCGCGGGCAGCCCTCCAGCTGCCTTCCCTGCTGTGCTGCAGGGCCTGGCAGCAAACGGGAGAGAGCTCTTTGCTGCAGAGGGGGGGATTTTCAGAGAGAACTATCAGGCTGCCCCAAAGCTCCCAGGGCAGGACTGATGGACTCCTGGCGGGGGTACACATTGAGACAGACCTGAAAAGCACATAGGGAAAATCCTGGGCAGATAAACCTGCATGGCCCACGGGGTTTAGGGTAAGGGCTTGGAAAGCATCCCCAGGAACAGCCCCACACTGAGCAGCATCTTTGCAGTGGACACAGGGCACGAGGACAAGCCTGGCGCTGCAGCCACCCAGCAGAACACACTGCTGAGCGCCTCGTGCCGGGGCCACGTCCCCTCTGCAGGGCCAGCGTCCACCCCCTAGGGCTTCATACCCCAATGTGCAGCTGCCCCCTCCCCAGGCACCTGCCTGCCTGTTGCTGGGGACCCTCTCAGTCCCAGAGCTTGGGGAAGCAGGAAGAGGATGGCTCGGGTACAGTTCTCAGCTCCGTGAATTTAACTCCCTAGGGGTTTCACCCAGGAGAACTGGAGACAGGCAGGGAACAGCAAGAAAAGACACAGGCTTCTCGCAGCTCTCAGCCCCACCATGGATGCAGCAGGTCGGTTATGGAGATGAGAACTAAGTTACACTGGAGAGAGATTAACAGGCAGGCAGGACAGGAGAAAGGGTTGTCAAGCCACGTTCAACAAATAAAGCCCACAGAGGAACAGGGCATCCCCACCCCTCAACCCCAGAACCAGCAGGATCCCAGCCCCTTGCAGAGGGGGCTCTGAGCAGCCTGATCTGGTTAGCGGTGTGCCTGCTCCCTGCAGGGGGCTGGGCTGGGTGACCTCGAGGGGTCCCTTCCAACCCAAAGCATTCTATGATTCCTGCCCCATGGAAGCAACACGGCTCACATCTACCTCTCCGGCTAAAAAGCCTCCCTAAATAAGCCAGGTATTTTGCTAACGCCAGCCTGCTCTGCTCCTGGGTGGCACCAAGCTGGGCCACCCCACAAGCCGCACGGCCTCCCCATCCGCACCTCCCGCCCGTCACCGGCTGCAACCCCCCCGGGACCCTCCCCGCTACCTGGGCGGCTGCAGAACCCCAGCACCTCCGCAGCTCTGGGGCGAGCAGAGGCCCCAGGAACCGCTCACACGCCAGCAGCAGCCCTGGCTCACCCTCAGCTCCTCCTCTCCCCGCCGCTTCCTTCCTCTCACCTGAGCGAGGGGAGGGCCCTATCTCCCAAACAGCACCCAGGCCTCACCCCTCCCTCCCGCTGAGCCTATGAGGGCTCCCGGGAGGCCGGAGGGTGGATCTGAGGAGGCAGGTGGGACCTGCCCGGAGCAGCTGTGTCCCATCGCAACCAGCTCGTTTGCTCCAGCAGCTCCGGGCAGAGCTGCCAACTGCCCTGCACTGCTGGGGAGCCTTCCTCCCTCCTCCTCCTCACCCACCAGCCCGCAAGGCCGCTGCAGCCCGACCCAGCAGGCTGGAATTTCCAAAGACAGTCCTTTCATTTTCCAGACCAGATCTCCCAGCGTTTAACCCCTCAGGGCACAAAGCCCCAGCTCTCAGGACCCCAGGGGAAGGTGCTTGCAGAGGCTGAGTACGCAGCTCTGGGAACCATCTGCCCTTTAAAAGCTGCCTTGCAATGGCTGGAGAGCATCCTCACGCAGCCATGGCGGGGCTGAGGACAGTCCAGAGTGGGAAATACCTTGCTAGGGAGCCTACATCAGATGCTAATTTCTCCCTCCTTCCCAGGGCTATAGCAATTGCTATAGGGTCATATGGACTAGGGCCACAAAGGGTGGGTAGGGCGATAATTGCTGTGTTTGCTCACTTAATTCCTCCTGGATGTAAGATTGAGTGCACCTTGGCCAGGGTTTGGACTGGGAGGAACGTGGAAGGTGCTGGCGTGTGGTGCTTGTAGGGAGGAACGAGGCTTCACCAGAACCCAAAGCTAGGGGGGATTTTGAGAGATAATTTTAGCTGCCCCTCAATAACTGCAGACTTTGGAAGAGTGAATTTGGGTGAGTTTATTTCATTGTGCAACCTGAGACTGGGACCAGGCTGGGACACCGGGACCTCTGGCAGAAACCAGCCCATGCCCCTGGGCAAGCAGGGGAAGGTGGCATTTCCTACTGGGGCAGCACTGGCTGGGACACAGCTCATGTCACCCACCCTCCTGCAAAATCCTCCAAGGCTGCTGCTGTGCACCGCAGGGAACCTGGCCTGCCCGCTGCACCCACCCTTGGCACCCCTGGATGAAACCCCGGGGGCTCCGCAGCCCTGTCCCCGCAGGCTTTCCCTCCCCTTCTCCCAGCCACCAGCCCTCCCTGCCCCTCCCCTGCTCTGCAAAGTCCCAGGGTGGGGGTACCCTGCACCCCAGCAGCCCCCACCTGCCACCCTGTTTCACCTCTCCACCTCCATCATTGTGGCTTTTTGCCTTTTTAGGCTTTTTTTTGTTGTTGTTCCCCGCCCCAGCCTTAGGAAAGCTTTGGGACACAAAGAAGCACCGAGCACCATTTTACAGAGGCACCACCAAAGCCCACAGTGAAGTCTTACCAAGACATAAAGGGAGGGAGTAGGTGGCCAAGCCCCGGGGGCTCCTCTGCCCTGTGTTAACTCCAGTGGGATGAGAAAAGAGAGCAGGAGTTGAAAAAAAAAAGCAGAGGCTTTAAGAAAACTGAGGCTCTCCAGTTCCCAATGGGCCTGACAGCGGTGGGGAATTGACACAGGGATAACCAGGTGGGCTCAAGTGAGAAACTGAGGCGGTGGGGGTTTTTGTGCCCCCAAAAAAGTGCATTGGGTCCCACCGGACTATGACTCCCCAAGGGCAGGATGTGGCTGCTGTGGGCTCTGCCCCACGCCCGCCCGCCCTGCTGTGAGGGTGATTCCCCAGCACCCTCTGTGCTGAGTTTTAGAGTGACGTGGAGCGAGCGGCTGCAGCTCCTGGTCTGCACGAGAGCTGGTGGCACTTTGGGGATGAGGTCTCTTCTGCTGGTGCACGCACAGGGCTCTCCCACCCGTCCCTCATGGAGCCGATGTTGCCTTGTGAGAGCAGGGAAGTGCCAAAGCAGGAGGGTGGCTGCTTAGGACCTCTTTAGTCCCTAAGGAGAAGGGTCCAAACCACCCGGGGTGGTCACAGCGGATGGGTTGGATCTGCAGAAATGCCACAGCTCATCCCCAGATGTTACCTCCCCGTGCCTCAGGTTCCTCATAGCGGTGAGGTTGAAGGGAGCGGGAGGCACAGAGATCCCTCCTGCGCCTGTACAGTGCCGAGCACAGCCTGGACATGAGGTCCCAGACCCAACATGGGAACTTTCCTGAAGGCTGTTAACAAACCAGCTAAGGAAGGATGCCTGTTTTCCAGCAGCTTTATTTTTCTGAGAGCTCTACCCCTTGGTGAAATTGGACTGAAAGCAGTTATTGTGGGTGGCCAGGCACGGCTGCAGTCCCCGAGGAGGTTGGGCTGGCACCGGGTAGCACCGGCTGCCGACCCCAGCAGGGCTCATGGGGAGCCCGGGGTGGGCAGCTGCCACCAAACCCCGCAGCCCACAGTCAGGTCACCAGGCACCAGCAGGGAAGGAGCCCGCTGTAACCTCAGTCCAGACACCTTGGGATGTGACATCTCAGGTGGTTTGTCCTTGTCACAACATCTTAGACTAGTGCTCAGTGATGCCACTGGAGCGGGCCTCACCCAGGGCAGTGGCTTATACCCTGCAAACCCTGGGGCTGGAACCCAAATCCCAGGGTTGGAACACAAAAGCAAGGACAAATCTGGGCTGCAGATGCCTGGTACCTGGTCAAAAATGCCACAGAGGACCCCATTTCTTCCTTACCGTTTCAGGTGAGCAGGGAGAAGGCAGGCAAAGCCAGCATGAGCAGGGGGGCAGCTCAGCCTTGCTGTGGCTCCAATCCCCCACCCTCTGGACACAGGGGTGAGCACTTGACACCCTGCAGAAGTAGCTCCCCCCATCACTTACCTCCAAGGCTCCTTCCTCAGCCGATTTTCCCCGCTGGCCCTTATGCCCGGCTCCTGACGCACTGGACTTTGCTCATCCCCCAGCACCCCTGCAGCAGATCCCCAGCTCTGCCACGGCCGCACTTGGTGATGTCTGTACGTCCCTCTGTGCTACTCTGCAATCCAGCCCCGGGGCATTTTACTTACCTCTTCTTTCTCCTCCAAAAAGCTTAAAGTGTTTTTAATTGCCATGGTAATTTTTTGCAAAGTCATACAATTATTCTTGGTTCCTACTGGCTGCTTTTCATACCCCTTCTTGCTCCCCCTTCATTTTTTTTGGAAGGTGAGCCCAGCAGATCCATTACTCCCCGAGCTTGTAACCCTGAGCACCCCAATTTCTCTGTGCATCTTCCCCCCAGGAGCTGCTCCAACAGGGAAAGGTTTCTTCCCCCTTTTGGGAACTCCACAACCCACAGATGTTTGCAATGAGCCTCTGCAAAATGAGACAGCTTTTTTTATTAGTCAACCAAGAGGCAGTATTTTCAGCTCCTTGCATTCCAATGGAAAAGCAAAGCTCACGCCCGCCTCCATCTTGGCAGCTTTCATCCTGCATCCCTGCCGTTCCCCACCCATCTTGGATCGCAGCCTTCACCCCACACAGGATAGTGGCCCAGCTGGCCACACTGGCCCCTCGGTGCTGCCTTGCAGCCTCTGCTGTGCCTGCACCGGCCAGCAGTGCTGGAAACCATGATCCCAGCATTTCCAGTGCCTCTCCAGAAAACCTCCATCCATTCACTTGGCAGTTGGGAGCACCCGAGGCACTCGCTGCCTGGGAGACTCCTAAATTTCCCTCTGTCCCAGAAAAACAAGTCGTGTCTTCAGTCGCAGGGCGGGAGAGGGGACAAGTCATGTCAAAGACGGGCTTGTTTTTCCCCCTCTTTGTATTTTGACAGCTGCTGCAGACGAGCCAGGCCACAGCCCATTCTTCGGCTGCCTCCAAGGTGGGGGCTGATGGGGGTTTTGTCTCCCCTGTCAGTCATCACATTCTCTCTCTGGGATTTTCCCAGCTGCTTCAGCCCATCTTTGAGTAGCCCAGCAGTCCCTTGGGATGCTTCTCCTTGGATCCCCCGCTTGCTGGTTGCTTCTTCACGGGCCTGGGGTGAAACGGCTGGAGAGAGGGTGGACGATCCAGCTGCAAGAGAGACCCAGGCAGCCGGCCAACCCGCCTGCCTCCGTGCTGGCTGAGACCTGACACAGCTCAGCACATCAGAGACGCTACAGAGGAGCAAGAAGCTCTCCCGGCCAGGAGGGGAACTGAGCTGACAGAATGGGTCTTGCTTTGCTGTGCAGACAAGCAAAGCTGGGGCTGGGACGGGAGCAATCCTTCCAGCCACGGGGCTCAGCCAGTAGCCAGGGACACCAGTACCATTTGACGGCTGGAAGCCCACCCTGCCAAGCCACCTACTGCAGCATCCAAATCCTCTTCCCACCCCTGAGCCAGGGAGCTGCGTTCTCCTGCTCCCTTTCCCACACTGAAAGGAGGCTCCGGGACCTCACTGCTCTGGGGCACGATCTCCTGGCGGCCACTAGCCTGGCCCATTTCTCCCTGGACCTGCCCTGTCCTTTAACTTCACCAGCATCCCCCTTACACCGGGGTTTCCTGGGATGCCAGCAAAATCCAAGGCCATGATACAAAAAGCAAAGATGCCTTTCTCTGAATGCTGTGCGCACCTTGCACCCACCGAGCAGGATGCTGCAAGTGCCAAATGCCAGCTGAGAGGTGGCTGAAGCCGTTGAGTTCATTGGGCTGGGCGACCCAGACATGGGGCTGACAGCTGTCAATCAGCCCCGCAGGTCCAAGGTGCCTGTGCCAGGCAGCTCCCTGGAGCATCTCCCTGCTGCTGGCGGGGCTGTCATCCCTCCGCTGCCACCCTCCAGGGAATCCCCGCCAGAGGCTGGGAGGTGAAAGGGCTTTCCTGTCATCACGGCCCCTTCTCCCAGCAGAGAGGAGCAGCCTTTTAAGAGCAGGGGGAGCGTGGGGAAGGCTGGCGGAGCTTCCTGCCCCTCTCAGCTGTCCGGGCAGGGGCTCCCGCTTCCTTCCCCGGCTCAACAAAGAGCTCCAGAGGCTGCGGAATGGGGTGATTCAGCAAAACAGGCCCAGAGGAGAGGCAAAACCACCAAGTCAGCACAGCTGGATAGGGCCAAATTCCCATCCTGTAAGAGCCCCAGGGGGCAAGGCTCAGGTGTCCTGCTCCCTCAGGGTTGAAGGCAATTCCTGGAGGTCCAGCTGCTCTGGTGTCAGCCCTGGAGCCAGGAATACAACAGGAAAACAGTGGTGTTGGGTTTGGGTTTTTTTTTTTCTTTCCCAGAAAGATCAGGTCAGACTGGCCTGGCATGTGATGGGAGTGGGTGGGAAAAGCCATTTTGCCCAAAGAGGAGGAAACGCCATCCTCAGTCGCCAGTCACAAGCATCGAAAAAGCTGACTTACGGCTGCAAGACTAGTTAAAACCCATCCGTTCTGGTTTATAAACATGCTCTGCTGCTTTGGCTCCCAGTTTCTGACCTGTTAGGAGTTCACATTTCTTCTGTAAACACAAAGGGTTCAAGCTTACTTGAAAAGAAAAACCAGAAAGCTACAATTCTCACGTGGTTGCATGGCTCCAAGGGCCAGAGCTTGCAGAGGAATCCAGCCATGCTCTAAAACCGGGCAAGCCGATAGCCCTGAGCACTAAAACAGCCCTTAAAAATGAAGTTTCTGAACCTGCGATACACTGAGCTTTTTTGTCCGAGTTGCCGATAATCCAGGCAGGACCCACGCTTTAAAGCCAACAACTTCCGATAAGCGACATCACATTTATATCACCGTAACTGTGAGCAGAGCCTGACCATAAGCTCCGAATCCAGGAAAAGCAGAGTGACGTGCACATTTAGGCAGCTGGAAAATCTTTTATCTTTTGTCCAGAGCTGGTGTCTTATTTCAAGACAGACGATGTTTCCAAGCCACACTTTATTTAAAAAATAGTTGGTGCTCCGTTCGATCTCTGACCTGCGCACAGCGTGCTGTTATTAAATGCTGCCAAAGCCCTCGGGGTGCAGCGGTTTGGTCACCCCAAGAGCACCTCTCCAGCCCGGGAGGGCAGCAGTGCAGGGAGCCACTCGCCCTGCCGCCGGGCCCCCGAGCCCGCAGTGGCCTCCATCCTGCACCGGCTGGGCCAAGCTCCCCCCTGGGGGGCCGAGGGCGGGAAGGGGCAGGGGCAGGGTGCATGCAGCCACCAAACCGCCCGCGCCAGGCTCCATCGGCGCCGGCACAAAGGCGCGGAGCTGCCGCCGCCGGCGCTGCTCACGGCCGGGCTGGTTTTCCACGGTAGCGCGGGTTGCGCTGGCAGAGCCGGTGCCTGCGTGGCACGGGCCTGACCCGCGACCCCGACCAACGGCCCCACGCGTGAGCACAGCAGGGAGCACGGCCCCCCCGCCCCGGGTCGCTAGGCCGGTTCAGCTCCCTAAGCCGGCGGGAGCCCCCCGCGACCCTTTGGCTGGAGCGGGGCCCTGAGCCGAGACCCCGCGGGGTCGGGGCGGTGAGGAGGCGGCTGGGGGGGAGCCACCGCCCGCCGCCCCCCAGGCCGCCCGCCCCCGTGTCCGGCTGCCCACTCGTGCTCGGCGCCTGCACCCCCGCTGCACGCACCCCACGGACACTCGGGTGCCTGGCACGCGCCCCGGTGCACGCACCTGCTGACGGCCTCGGGGCACGCCCCCGCCGCAGACGCCCGGTGCAGGCGCCCGCCGCCCCGCACAGCCCGTGTGCCCGGTGCTCGCCGCCCTGCCCGGTGCGCGGGCCCGCCGCGGCCGCTGCGCCACCCCCCCCCCACAACGCATGCGCAGCCGGTGCAGCCGCCGCCACCGCCCCGCCCTCCCCGGTGCGCGCGGCCGGTGCCGCCGCCCGGTGCCCGGTGCCCCGCGCGCGCCTCCCCGCCGCCAGCTGAGCCGCGCGCAAGCGCGCGCGCCGCCCCGCTCCAGTGACGTCACCCCCCCGCCCGGCGATGGAGCCTGGCTGATGCCGGTGTGTGTCGCGCCCGCCCGCCCCGCGCTCCCCCCGCCCCCCGCCGATGCCTGGGCTCGGCGGCGCCCGCCCGGCCGCCCCGCTGTGCCGACCGCCCCGCCCTCGCCGCCGGGGCCGGGGCCTCCGCCGGACCGCGCCGCGCCGAGCCGCCAGGGTGGCCCGGGGACCTGCCGCGGGTGAGTGCCGAGCGCCCGGCGCGGCGGGGAGGCTCCCTTGCCTCGCCTCGCCGCCGCGGTCCCGCCCGCACCCGCTCACCCCGTCCCGCGGCACCGGCCCCCGGGACCCCAGGCCCCGGGCAGGTGCCGGGGGCCCGGGCGGGCGGGGCCGGGCCGGGCCGGGCCGGGGGCGAGGCGTTCCCGCGGCCCCCCCCCCGCCCTGCCGGTCACCCACCGAGGGTCGGGACACGCGTGTCCCGTTCCCCGCCCCGCTCCGCCCAGCCCTGCCGCGGGCCGGGGAGTCGGCGGGCTGCGCTGCCCTCCGCTGCCAACGGCTCGCCAGCGATTAAAATCTCAATTAAATTAATTTAAAAATCGGCCGGCCTGGTCGCCGTGGCGCTCTGCGTGAGCTGCCGGCTGCGTGGGGCTGCCCCGAACCGGCTGCCCCTCCCCTGGGGCCGTCTGGGGTTTTGGGGTTTTTTTTCTTTAGTCTGGGTCTTTAGAGGAAGCAAACTCCTTTTTTCCAGCCTTCGCTGGCTGCGTGCTCCGGGGACTGCGGGGCAGCTGACCCCCCTCGTGTGGCAGCAGGGGGCCAGGGGTATTTGGGGTTTTTTTTTGTGGCTCCTGGTGTTGCAGCCATGCCGGGTGTAACGTGCCTGGCCTCCGGACAAGCCGGGATGCGAGCAGACGGCATCTCCCTCTTCACGCAGGTAGGAAAACCCGGCCGCTGCGAAGTGACGCGCCGGGGGCCGTGTAGGAAATCTGTGTCGGAGTTTGGACTAAACCCCAGCTCGCTCCGTCCTAATTTCCTCTTTGGTGCTTCCCTTGCTTGGCTGGGGACAGTGGTTTAACCTGCACCCTCGGGCTGCTGGGGTAAAGTCCTGCCTGGGCTGTGCCAGCTCCTCATCGGGGCTCCGGTGGCGGCAGCCGGGCGCGTGGCCCCGTGCCAGTGGACTGAGGCCTCTCTGCTCCGAGCGGCGGCTCTGGGGAGCGGAGAGGTTTCGGTAAGGGGGATGCGGGACCTGGGTGGAGAGTGGGCACGAGCCCCTCGGGCATGGCGTTGGCTCGGAGGGCTGGTGAGTCTGAGAAGTGACTGCACAGCTCACGCTCTGGGCTTTAAACTCCATCCTGTGGTTTAGGGCACGCTTACTCTGTGCCTTCAAAACTCAAGCAATAAGGTTTTTCCAAGGGGTCCTCTTCTATTCTGCTTACGAGATGGGAAACTTTTGGGGGAGAGGTAGGTGATGGAGGAGATGTGTCTCTCTAGGCCAGCCGATGTACGTGGAAAAAAGCACTCTATGAGCCCTTCTTGAGCCGTGTTTTACCATTTCTGCTCCCCTACGGGAGTGGGCTCTGCCTGGCTGTGGGCTTTCTCCTCCGCCCAGCGTGGGAGTGTGGCTCCAGCTGGACAGGGGGGATTTTGCTGCTCTTCTCCCTGACCCCCTCCTCAGGCTGCAGTCCCGGACTGAGGATCGCGATGTCCCCAGGAGCTGTTCTCCACGGTTAGGAAGGCAGAAGTTTGCTTCATTATGTGGAACAGCTTATTCTAAACTAATTTCTCTTTAAGAGATGAGGAGGAGAGAAAAAAAAACCCCAGAAGATCAGAAGCATTTTATTTACCGCAGAAGAAAACAGCAATTTAATGATAACTCCTATTAACTAGGTTGGGTCCATGACCTTGATGTATTTTACAACTCAGGATGCGTAGCTGAGAAGAGGGAGCAGACTGTTCCAGTCTGTTTATTGTTTCCTCTTAGTTCATCCCAGTAACTCACAGCACACGGATGCCCACACAGTTTTGGAGCCCTGACCCACCTTTGGGGGTGGGAAGGAGGAGGCTGTTGGATTGCGTTTTACTTCAGATACAGCCTCATCTGTAGCATGTGTTAATTATATTATAGATGGGTTGGGGTTTAGCATAGGTTTTTCTGACAGGGCTCTGCCTCCGCAATTCTTGCTACTGTAGGAAAGCCGTAGTAACTTGAAGCCCCAAAGTCACTCGTGGGAGCACAGCTCTATCAATAAAACCCTTGTTGCAAAGCCAAGCGAAACCAGCCCCGTGGGGGCTGCTGGCGTTCGTCGGGGAGGTGCAAGGGCGGATGCAGGCAGCGCTGACAGCCCGGAGCGGGGAAGCCTGGAGCAGGTGAGCCGGGCTGGTAGCAAGAGCCATCTGGATTGTCAGTGGGGGGAGATTTAAACAGCAGCGTGGCTCTGGTTCTCCTTTATACAAATGCGTCCCCTCGCCCCGCGGGAAGGTTTTCCTTCTGTTTAGACCTCCTCTTCCTCTCCTCCAAAAACGTGGTGCTCTTGTGTATGCAAGCTTTATCATCTGCCTCGGTTACTATGGTGTTACTACGTTAAAGCTTGTAGCTCCTGGAATTACCTACAACTTGGGTTTACAGTCGTGTAGCCCTGGGCCGCGGGTCTGCGTCCATCCCTGGTTGGGCCTTTCCCTGTTTGTGCGGTGGGACAGGTCCAGAGGCAGCGCTGTTCGCAGGGCACAGCCGTGGCTGGGTCCCCCGGGAGCCTCCGGGTTACCGGGCACAAGGAGCCCCCGGCTCCGCACGGCTGCTGCCCTGGAGCATCGCTTGCTATTGCCCAATGCGGGGCTGTATCCTGGGCAGTGATGAGCCCTGGAAGACCCGCTTGTGTCCATCCCCTCTGGGGACCGGGGGTAGCTCCCCCAGAAAACTGTTGGGAGCGGAAACAAATAATTGAGGGTCTGTGGAAAATCTGTGCAAACAAAAGGCAGAAGATGGGAGCAGACATCTTGCCGCCCCCCATGCCACAGGCCTGCTCAGCCCCCCCAGGCTGTGCGAACCTGCCTGGGCTGGCTTGTTGCTGCCTGCTTTACTGCAGTGGGTCCCTCGCTCCCCATCTCCTGGTTATTATTATTTTTTTTTTCCTTTCTGTCTTTTCCACTGGATTTGCATGTAAAAAAGCATGAGGGAGATTCATCTTGTGGTGAGGTCCTTGGTTTGCTCATGCTGAATGTAAGTTATTGTTGCCCTTGTTCTTGCGGGGAGCTAGTGTGGCCCTGAAATAGGGGGGTGTGCTTGGGGGAGCAGGCTCCCAGGGCCAGGTTCCCCCCATCTTGGTCTCCTAGGGATGATTCGCCCTGTGCAGGCTCTGAGTTGCCCCCCGAGGTGCCTCACTCTTTGCATTAACTAAACAGGAGCCCAGGATGATTACGCTTGTAATATGGGCACCTGTTCTGGGTGGAATGAGCCTAGAACTGCTGGGGGGCTGGTTTGGAGAAGACCCTGCATGCTGGTGCTGGGTATCAGGGCACTGTGGTGAAGGTCTGCAGCATCTCTCTCCCAGCTGTGACTGCTCTTCTGCTTTGTTGAGTAGGAGAGAGCTGATGTTTCTAATTAAAAAGGAAAAAAAAAAAAAAGACTTGTACTTCTCCCCTTCTTTTGTTTGTTTGTTTTTTTCTTCTTCCCCCCCCCAGACGAATGTTCTAAATAACAATGCTTAAAACACAAATGGAGTGAGTTGGTATGAAGTGGAGTTGCTTGAGGAGCCCTGGTCGGATGAGGACCACGCTGGAGTTAGGGGAGCGGGTGATGACCCACGGCACCAGAGTAGAGCCGAAGCGGTTGAGGTGTCACCAGATGCAGCCGCGGCTCGGCTCCGTGTGGGGGATGTTCTCGTGCGTTTCAAAGATTTTGTGGTTTCCCCTTCCTCTCCCCTCTCAGAGGGACGCTGCATGAGGGTGCCCTCTCCTTTCTCTACGTGCATGATAAGGGGACATTTAACTGAACTCCCTTTTTATCTGCGTCCTCTCCACTCCTTATTCCTACTTTTTTTATTTATTTTTTTTTTAGAAAAGGAAAAATTGGAGATTGAGCCTTCTAAACTGTGCATTCAATTGCAGTGATGGCTTTTGTAATGTTCTACCACTGAAGGTGAGCGCTGCGCTCCCTGCTCCAGCCAGGCCCCCCATGTGTTTTACCACTTGCTAGGGGAGAGGAGAAAAAAAAAAAAAAAGCATGGTGTTAAGGTTGCAGAAGTTTCCATTCTAGCTCCACCCAAACGCTCCTGCCCAGTAATGCTCAGAAAATTTGGTCTGTGTGATGGGGCTTCCCTGCGTGCTGTGCCGCTGGGCTGCTTGTGGGGAAGGGGAAGAGCCTTTGGGTTTTTGGGTTTTTTTATATGAATACAGAGATGCTTGAGAGGGCCACATCAGGAATAGGGTGTGGAATGAGCCCTGGCATTTGGCCGGCAGAGTGTCCTTAATAAAGAGCCTGGGTGGGACAGGTTTAAATAGCAAGCACTTAAAAATTCAGTGAGGCAAGAGGCAGATGAATCAGTTGAAAGGGGCTTCCAGCGATCTGCTATTTGTGTCGGTATCTTTTAACTCTTCCTCTCCTGAATAGGTGTCTTGAGATTGTTTTCAGGCTGTTTTGTCCTACTGGTACAACGGGGTCTGCTCCCATGAGAAGGATAAGAAGGGAGCTGGTCGCTCCTGGAGCCCGGCTTGGTGTGCGGGATGCTCGTGCCTGCTCTGCTCCCATGCTTCGACAAATAGAGAGGTTTTCATGGAACTTATAACAACTCTTTTGCAAATAGGTCAAGCAAATATTTATTTCCCTAAGGTGTCATGCCAGTATTGCACAACTACTGGAATGGGTAGTCATTTTATTTTTCCCTGCTTTGTTTCTTTTTAATGATAATTCAGTGCTTTTTTCCAGTGGTGTAGAGACACATTAATAATTGTATGTGATCAGTCCTGTCAGTCTCTCTTTCCATCTGGAATTCTGTGCATCTCCTATGGACTCGCGCTCTACAATTGCAGTACTGTAAATCAGAAGCTGTGACGCTTTTTTCTTTATATCCAGGTGCTTATCAGAAAGCTGGGGGGATATTTTTTGTTCTCCGGAGGAGTTCAGGTCAGCGGTGGGGTCAACTGTCTAGGTCAATTTAAAAATAAAACTCCCAGAATACAGCAAATCTTAACAAAATAGTCATACTGGCAGTTTGCCTTCCCGTCCTGTAGCCCCAGCCATGGTGGTGGTGTCCCTCTGCAAAGTAAGTCCAATGGTTGAGTTGTCCCACAGATGGAGAGCGTGGTTACTGCCGAAAGCTTGTGCCCTGCTGTCTGATGGAGCTTGTTCTTCTGTCTTCCCTGAATAATCAGGAATCAGCCTCTGTTTGTCTTCAAAGAGGGATTGAAACTTCTTGTCTGCTCTTAAAATGGTAAAAATTAAGAGTTTTGTTCAAGACCAAAATTAGGCTTGAGGTCTTGGATACTTGATCCTGTAGCTCTTCATCTCTAGAACTCCTCAGCTTGGGAATAGCAAGGATCTTTGCTATAGTGCGCTGGAGTACTTGGAATTTACTTTGTGTAAGAGGACATTCAAGACAAGGTTGTCTTGGATGCTTTTTGGTGTGTAGCATATTTAACAAACTGAGGTCTTGGGTCTTTGCGTTCAGGGTCTAACCATATTGCTGACTCCTCATGCCTGTGCAGAGAGCAGGCTTCAAGGGCTGGAGACCTTCCTGGTGGCTCTAGGTCCTGCCTTGGGGCACCAATAGCACAGGGACCGTTCCAGCCTCTGATATTAGCCGATGCGCTGGGCTTTCTCTTGCAGCCTGTGTTGTGCCTTCTGGCTCTGGTCAGCCTTGTAGAGGTGGTTGCCTCTAAACCAGCACCTCGAGCACGCTGCTGGGTGGCTTTGCAGACCTTGATGGGTTGGATGCGACACCAGTGAGGCTTCTTGACACGTGTTTTTTTTTCACAGCCTTGGCAAGACAGGTGTGTTTACTCTTTGCATTAAGGTTAATTGGCTCTTATGTGTGTTCCGAGTTGTAGGGTGGTCATTAGGGGCAAGTCATCCTGAACCGTGTGCGGGAGGTTATGCGAGCCTGTTGTGTTGCTCTTTGGTTTGTTGGGTGGGATGTGAATGCAGACTCCTCTTCTGAAATGTGTCCTGCTCGCTCTTGGCTAGGAATCATTTCCATGTCAGAAAATACTTAAGACAAGGGGAGTGTCTCTGTTTTATAGAGGCAGAGCTGATTTAAAAATGAAAATCCGGGCTCAAAACCCCTCAGCTGCGCTAGCAGAGGGGAAGCAGACTTGTGGTCTGGACTCAGAGCAAGCAGATGAAGTGGAATATTTTATTAAGACCACAACCCACCTGTGAGGCTCCACTCTGCCGGTCGCATGTGCACCATGAAGTGCGGTGGATGTTTTAAATGGCAGCTGCACTCCCTGCGCCAGCGTCTGGCATTCTCATGTTGCTTTACGGGCAGGAAAGACAGAGACCGAGGGTGGTGTAGCCACCCCTCCAGGTTTGCAGGTCCTTTGCTTGTAGCTTTTTTCCCCTCCACAGTCCATGTCTGTCTCAGTGGCACAGTGTTGTCCTGTTCACCCAGCCCGGGTTGATGGTGCTGAGCCGTGTTTGCTCTGCCACGTGCCTGCACCGTTTCTGGAGGTTGGAGATTGGGCCCTGGCAATCACGGTGGCGCTTACAAAATCACTAGAAATGAAGGTGCTTTGAGGAGGCACCTCTGGAAACACCCCGTGTCCGCCTGGACCTAGCCCTTTCCCGAGCCCCATTTGCTACTCCATGCTCTCCTGATTTTGCTGGCATCCTCTTCTTGTTGATGTGCATATCTGGATCACAGCAAGCCCCTGATCCCCTGCTGCCTTGATTTAGGAGCGCTGGCTGTGCCACCCCCCGGCCCTTAGGAGGTCGGTGGTTTCCCCGGGCAGATGCCCGCATCCCTGCGTGCCACCCAAGAGGACCCTGCTTCTCAGGCAATGTTCTCCCGCAGCGTCCAGCCCAGAGCTGGGCTCCTCCAGCCTCCCTGCCTGGGGGGGCCTGGGCAGCCACGTCCCCCCCGGTGCACCGCTGTGTCAGCCTGTGCCTGGGGCGGACGATGGCAGCCGTCTGTCCTGCCCACCCAGGGTGTCCCCGAGCTGAGCTGGGGGCTCTGGGGGTGCCCTCAACGCGAGGGGGTGCCCTGACCGCAGAAGACAGCAAAATAAGCATCGCCATGATTGACCCTGGTGCCATGCCTGGCCTCGCTGCCAGTCTGTGCTGCTGCTTCCTCGTGGCTATTCTCTAGATGTGATTTTTTTCAATCTTATTTTCTGCTCTGGGGACACCCACACGTTTTCTGGGGTGGTGTTGATTCCCTTTGGCATTGCAAGAGATTTGCTTTTCTTGTCACCTACTGGGGAGGCCTCGGAGCAGCCTGGGGGTGCCCAGCAGCTGGTGGGGAGCAGGAGGAAAGCTGCTGCTTTAGCAGGGGGAGAGACTGGCTGGTTTAAAGCAACTTGAAGGTCTTCGTGCTCCTACTTTGATCTTCTCTGCCATCTAGAATAGGCTTTTTTTTTTTCTTTTTTTTTTTTTTATTGTAGTTTTCAGTGGGCCAGTTGGAGCCGAGAGGGTGGGGGTGAGGAGCCCTTGCTTTGAGTGGTAACCCCCAATTAACAGTGCTGCCGGGCAAACACAAAGCCCCTTGTCTGCTCAGAGCCCTGCTGTTGACCGTACTGGCGTACAACAAGCGTGCTTGCCCAGGTTAAATGACATGATAAAAAAGTATTTGAGATTCACGTAGCAAAATTGGGGATCTTTCTGCCGGGTACCTTGAAAAGAGGGTCTCCATGAGGGACCTGCGCTTCGCTGGTAGACCTGGTAGCTGGAGAACCCGGTCCTTGTTGGTGGGTGTTGTGGACCCATGTTTCTCTGTCCCTCTTGCTCTTGTGGGGTGAGGATGAAACCACTCCCAGTCCCCACCCCATCAGAGCTGCTGACGGGGCAGGGGCCATCATGGGACGTGTCTGCCATCACCACCTCTACTTCCTACTCACACGAACCCCCGTTCTACCTCAGCACGGGTGTTTCAGCATTGCTGGAGTCCTGGGCTTGGAAATGGGGGCTTATTTCCCACGCGTGGGGAGGTTTTCCTTCTTAATTACAAATGTCGGCCAAGTGGAAAATGGTGTGTTCAGTGTGAGGCAGCGGAGGATGCTGCAAACAGCAGAGATGTTGGACGCCAAAGGCTTGCTTTGCCTTCCCAAAGTGCTCTGGAGATGTCCTTGCTGTTCCGCCTTTCAGTCCTCGGAAACACTGCCTTGTGCATCTGTTCTGCTGGGGTTGAGTTTGCCAGGTCCTTGTAGGCATCAGACTCGGAAGAAAATTAAAAAAAAAAAAAATGTTGAATTTAAAATGTCATTGATTTTTTTTTTTTTATTTTTCTTCTAATTTAATCAATTCCCTACTGTGCTGTAAATTCCAAATGTGAATGGGAAATAAACCCACCAGTACAATAATTAGCATGTAACCAGCAGACGAAGAAAACCCAAACTGCTGAGGTGATTGGTGAATGCTGACTATTTTCCGAATTAATTTCAATAATCACATCTCCCATTAAAAAGAAGACAGGGAAAGGAGGAAGTCTTGAATTTTCCTCAAGCTCAATGTAGTAAAAAATGGTACGTGCAGCGTAGCTGTTCTCTGTGAGATTATAAACAGAGGGATGAGGGACGTTCTTGAAACTGAATTGCAGATACAAAGTATTGCTAATTTTGCAACCGAGAAGCTCAATTTCTGTTGCTTTTTGAGGGGGGAAATAGAAATTGTAAGTCAAATATCCATAATTTTATGGAGGTGTGTGACAGTAAATAGCCTGCTGGAAGAAGACGACTTTCCCTTGCAGTGGTGTTTGGCTGCAGGATGCAAAAATAAGTCTGCTGGAGACCATTAATTGTGAAATTTGTTTACGTGTTTACTGTGCATCCATCCAGCTCCCGAATATTTTTGTTGCTGTGATTTGAAGGGACAGATGGAAATCAGCATTTGGGAAGAGGTGATTTCAGAGCGTCCAGAAGCTGGGCACCCTCTTACCGCAGGGATCTGCCGCTGTTTTCTGCCCTGCCTCCTTCACTGCTCTTTCTGGCCAGTTCTGTCCCAAAGGCGGGTGGTTGGAGAAATCCTCTCTGCCGTGATACCTCCACGGTGTCGTGTCCAGGCAGCACTCGGAAAGGTCACCTCTGCAGAGCTGTACCTGGCAGCTGGTGTAATTACGCACCTGAATTCACACTCAGTATTAGCAGAGATGATTTTATCTCCTAATGATGTTTTTCCCCTCCTAGAGCAGCCCTGGTCATCTCCTGGCCATGGCCACCTCACCCTCAGGACTTACTTTGCAATGGCAAAGCAAAGGTGATGCTGCTACCAGGTGTTGACCAGAGCATCACTTCAGAGGTGCCTTTTCGTTCCAGTTTAAACTTAATTTTAGCAACATTTGCTAAGTTGTGATGGAGCTCGGTGCTATAGGCCTAAAAATATTTTGTTTAGAAATGCAGGGGGTGATCTGCTGACGCTCTACAGGCATTGCATACCACGCTGCAAAGGTGAGAAATCCCGGTGCGTGCGATGAAGCAACCTTTTTATAAGGCATTTGCAGGATTAGGGCAATGGGAGGTGCCTGCAGTGTGAAATGCTTGCTCTGGCATCGAGCTGGCGAGCCCCCCATTTTCGGCACGGGAATGAGTGCTGCCTAGAGTCCCCCCGCAGTGTGACAGCCAGCAGGGAGACCAGGTCCCAGCGAGCATCCCTGGCGTGTGGCTCCCAGGTCCTCTCCCTCCCAAAGGCTTAAGATACGGTGACGTTTTCAGATGTTATTTTAAAAAAATAATAATGAAAAAAAATCAGGCCAGTCCGAGTGCTTTGAAACAGTATTTATTATTTTATGAATCCAAGCCTGGTGCTCTGTGGGAAGGTATGCAAGTGGATCGCTCCGGTATTTTCTTTGCATATTTTCCTAATGTTAGAGACGGTCTCAAAGAAGTATCGCATTGTTTCATTTCCCCTCCACACTTTATGTTTTTCTAAAAATAAAAGCTAATGTCAACAATCCTACAATAACGAATGAGTAAATGTGCACGTCCTGCACCCGATTAATTTTTTTAATTTTTTTTTTGGTGAAAAGCAAGATTGAGCTGGTAATCGCATTATGAGCTACGGATAAAAATGTGTCTTTTAAACCACCTCACTGATGGCTCCTTCTTTTTCCCTTTTTAAAATGCCATTAATGAAGTTAGAGGCTGAAAAAACTCTCTCATAGCAGAGACCAAGAGAAGTCACTTGAGGTGAGTAAACAACTTGACTTTTTTTTTTTTTTTATGAAAGCCAAAAAAAGGTCCCACTACCGCTATGTGTGTTCAGGGTACCTTAAATACAGAGTCTCCTTCAGTGCTGACAGGCATCCCAAACACCTTTTGTAATAAACCTCTAATTATAGCTTAGTGACTCCATAGGTTCTCTGGATCAGCTTGGGAATATTGCACTGAAAACCAGGGAGGATATTTATATTTTCTGCGACTGATGGGTGAACCAGATTTAGAGCTAGTCCTGGTGCAGGTGGTGTGGAGTGATGCATTTATAGTGTTACAGAGTTCTGCTTGCCCCCGCGTGGTACAATTTGGGGGTTAAACTCTGCTTCCCAAATGCATTGGTGTGGATTCCCAAATCCAGACCCCAGATGAGCTGGTTGGAAAGGGGTTCGGCCGGTGGCCGGCTCCTGCAGATGTCTGACGCCTGGATTAAAGCCCAGCGCTCAGAACCAGGGGCTTCAGTGAAAGTATCGGCTTTTTAAAGAAAAAAAGACAAATAAAAAAAGACCTCCAGAGCTTATGGAGAAAAGATGGAAAGTGGGAATTCTGCAGCAGAGAGGGGTGGGGAGATGCCCTCCTTTCGGCACCCCGCGCTAGCCTGGTTATTCCCAGTGTCCCAGACTCTGAGCCAGTGCTGAGGCGTTCGGGCCTTGACTTAGGGGTTTAGAAGTTGGCATGGCTGATGCTGGCAAGTCGATTCTTTTCTCCTCTGTTTATTTATTCCTTCCCCCCTTCATTTTAATACTGTCTCCTGGGAGATCCCGGCTGAAATCTGTTCATTGCCGAGATGTTTCCTCTCCCCCATGCTGTGGATGCCGGGTCCGGTTTGGCTGTGGGTTGTGCTGGCGTGGAGGGGAAGAGCAGCAGGACAGAACTGCTGGGCTTGCCCTTGGGTGGGCGTGCGTACGTCCCTGCAAAGACACCCTATGGGTGTTACAGATGCTTGTTGGGTTGTGGACTCAGCCCCTCTTCTGCAGGAACAGCAAAGCTCCCTGTCCGTGCTGCCGGGGCTCGTCCTCCACCATTGGGAGCTGCGCACCCCCTGGGCTTTGGTGAACCTGCCTCGCCATGCTACCGAGTCAGCGTGGGGGTTTATTTCCATTTTTATTTCCCTTGCAAGCTTAAGTTAGGAGTTTGTGGGACAGCTGATCTGATGGTTAGGGATGACAGCGGGCAGCTTTCTGCTGGTGCAGAAGCTCGTGGAGAGGTCTGGCACTTGGGAAGGGATGGGGAGAGACCTCAGGGGGAAGGATAGGGAGATGTTGGGGTGAGGGACAGCAGAGCGAGACCTCCTGCTTTTTTTTTGGCAGGGTTAAGTGGGTAGATTGTGGAGACATGCCCTGTCAAGCCATGTGTCCCTGTTGAGCTTCCAGCCACGCAGGACCTCTGTGGCTCTGCTCCCACGCCTGCAGTTGGGCACTGACTGACAAGCGCGGCCGCTCTCCCCTGGCATTTGCAAAGCATTTGTTCTGATGGTGCTTCCAGGGCCGAACTTCACAGCGTGGTTCCCCCCTGCCCCGAAATATTCAAGAGTCACCAGTGAGACGCTGCAAAATCCTGAAGTTGGATCAAATCCAGCGATAATCCATCAAAGGTTCCTTCTGCTTGGCCATCAGTCCTTGAAAATCTGGATCGCGTTGCACTTCTGCTTGAGAGTTTTTCTCCAGAATGGTGTCTAGACACTTTTTTATTTTTTTCTCCTTTTTCCCCCTGATGAAATCTGGGTTCTCACGACCCCAAGAGCTGAAGCCTCTCCTAGCTGATGCTCCCAGCAAGAGCATCTTTTCTTTCTCCAAATATTTTGAAGCTCCTGATAAAATTGCGAGGCTTTGGCAGTGCCACTTTGGGTGCTATTTGTGTGCCAAACCCTGCTGAATATGTCTTTTATTGCAGATCTGTAACAGTAGCTGTTGGAGGGGGAGCTTCATGGGAGAAGTGCTTTCACAAAAATGCTTTTATAAAGGAACACTGGCCTGCAAAACAAAAAAAAAACCTGACTTGCAGAGGGGAAAAAAAACCCAAGCTCAACATTTTTCTTGTGTTCATGTTGTAAAATTTTCCCATTAATTACGAGGAATATGGTTTTGCTTCCATTTCTAGACGATTTTGTTTGTCCTCTTTGTACAAACAAGCACTGTTGTGCTCCAGCAATTTTTTTTGGGAGGGGGAAGGAAGACATTTAGATTCTGACTAAGAAATGCTGAAATCCTTGTTTCGTCTAAGTCTCCCCAGGCTGAGCCCCAGCCAGGTCCCTGCAGGAGCTGGGATCGGGACCCGACCAGGAGTTTGCTCAGGCAAGGGCACGTCTGTGGTGGGAAGAGCAAACCGGGAGGAGCAAGGATGGATCCGTTCATCTGCTCCGCCTTGAGCAGAAGGCAAGCTCCGGGAGAAGAGGAGGCCGTAGGCTTCCTGAGCAGCACACGCAGCAGCGAGGGGTATGCACGGGGGCTGTGGCGTGCTTGGAGCCGGCATCTGCTCTGGGTCCCGCTCACCTTCCCTTTGTGCCCACCGCTGAGCTGAGCTGTTTCAGGTCTCTGCAAGAGCTGGGCATTTCTCAGTGGCAGAAACATAAAGCCCATGCCTTTGCCTCGCAATTAAAAATGCTTTTCCTTTAAAAAAAAGGATTTTTCACAGCAAAACCTGCTTTAAAATGATACTGGTGTCTGAAAGCATTTTGGCTGCTGCGTTATACCCAACACCTAAGGATAATCTTGCTGAGCATCCCCCCCGAGGAGGGGGAATGCAGTGCTTTGCTCCGTTTTCAGTTTTGGGTTGGATTGTCATACACTGTTCTTAGGTAGCCCCGTACTCTCTTTCCCATCTCTTTGGCACGGAAGCAAGAGAATAAAACATTAAAAGAGGAATGTGATTATGAGCCTGTAAAAATTGACAGCAGAATTTGGCAATGGCTGCAGCCTGTGAATGTAATACGTAATATTTTATTCATTTTTCTAAACTTACTAGATTTCAAGCTGACAGTTTAAATGACAAATCACCTTAAAAGGATACTGTGGACAGTGTAAAAACTGTCAGTGTGGTTCTTCTGTGCTAACTGTGGAGTTTGCAAGATCAGTGCACCAAAAAAAAAGAATCCTTTGGCTTTCGCCAAGCTGTGTGCAGAAGCTGAGAGCGATGATGTCCCTCGTATTAATAATTTGTATTATAATAGTATCATTGCTGCTGGCTCCCAGGTTTTTTTTATACCTGAGCTAATGGCAGTGCTGCCTGTCCCAGCCGGCCTGCCCAGGAGGACTTCTTGGCCAAAGGGAATTTATTTTTTTTGAAAAAAAACCCTTATTTTTGCTTTTGTGGTCCCCTTGCTCCCACAAATTGTTTGTGAATGGGGACCAGTAATTGTGGTTGGGAGAGGCTGGAGATCAGGGCAGAGGAACTGTTCAGATATGGTATTGAATGTATTGGCTGTTTAGATACGTTATTCAGCTTGGAAAGCAGATCCCAGGGGGCTGACAGAGTTCCCCATCCCAGAATATCCCAGCTCACAGCGGGAGCTGGAGCTAACGATGCAAAACCCTCCAGGCAGCGCAGGAACGGAGCCGCAGCTTCCCACGTCCTGCGGGATGCTGTCGGCTTGGGATTTTTGGATGAAAGGGAAACCAGTGCTCTCCTGTTTCAGCCAAACTGGATAATCACAGACCTGCTGGGCCTTGTGTAAGACACGTTCCAAAGTGATGGTTTCTGCTCTCAAATAATAGATAGTAAAATTTAGATGTTTGTGTCCCCTCTGGTCCTCAGAGCAGCCTTGTGGGCAGTGAAATGAAGACGAGAGGAGTGGGAGTCTGCTCTGGTGTTGCCGTCTCTTGGGGCGAGAAGCTGACTGTTGCTTGCTGATCTTTAACACTCGATGCTGCGTATGCCTCTTTTTAAAAAAAAAATCCAACCTGAATAGGATTTAAAATGTTTAAAATGCTGCAACAGGAATTTTTAGCAGAATATTCTGTTTTAGCCGAGAATATTCTGTAATTTTAAAAGGACTAAGGTAGATGTGAATCAGACCATGTCTCTCTCTGCTTCTAATTTCTCAGAGGTTGGGCATGAAACTCATCTCTCCATAGCTGAAAATACACATCCCAGAGGAGATGGGTGCGTAGTGCAGAAGGCCGGGGGAAGGTGTCCCCTTCTGATTCTGGCAGAAGAGGTCAGCTGAGGAGGTCTGGGGTGTTGTAACCAGATTGACTAGAGGTCTAGAAAGCACTGGTTTGAACAAACCTGGGTTGTTTGGCTCTAGATAATAGATCTTGAGGTGCCTAAAAGGGAAGGTGGTCTTTGCTTTCTGCATTCCCAGTGGATAGGGTCATGGTCCTCAAATTGTAGAGAAAAAAGTTCAGATTAAATATCGGGCAATACTTTTCCAAAAAGAAACAACTGGATTTGATGGTCTTGAAGAGCTTGTGGGGCATCAGTTGTTGGAAGGTGAAAACGGCTTGGACATACTTTCCTAATATTTTGTGATGGTACGAAATACCATGTTGTGTGGTGAAGGTGGAGTTCATTCTCCCGCAAGTGGGAGTTGTCTCGATGCTTTCCTGTGCTCCCGCAGTGCTGGCATGGAGCAGTGAGGCTGGAAAGGGTTGGTTTCAGTCTAAAATAAGCAAGAGATGACAAATGCTGTTCTGGGGCTTAAATTTTCAGGCACTTAAAAAGATTGAAGCGACTAAAGATAATACAAGTTTGCATGCCTCTCTCCAAAAGCAGATGTTGGCTAGAAATATTTTATGCTTTTTGATTCTAAAATTGAATGTTATGGATGTTAAATTGTATGACTTGCCTCTCTCGATGATAGGGCCTCTCCAGGACAGCTTGAGCTGGAAGAGGCAGAGAGGGGACGTAGGCAATGTTACCCTTAGTGTAGCTATTTCTCTTTAAAGAAATATCAGTAAAGACAAGTTCCCAGCTCTGTGTAAATACTGGAGAAATAGAAACAGCCACTTTAGAGATCCTAAATGGTAACTTGCCAGTCCTTTAATTGTACCTTGGGAGTGGGAGCCTTTTTACCACAGCATCCCAGTTGCAAGGGAGCCTGCAGGGCCGGGCGGGCTCTGCTGGGCTCTCGGGAGATCCCACGTGGCCGAGCAGCGTTTCCTCCGTGAGCATCCTTTGCAGGTCAGGTCCCTGTTCTGCAGTGTCCTCTGCACACTCCTTCCTCCAAGAGTCTTGTCGAAGATGCCAACCTCCCTTTTTTTCTGTAGGGAACAAGCATTTTGGTCAAGAGCAGGGAGCAGATCTGTGCTATTGATTTGCAGACAAGGTGCGAAATCTCAGGCCAGGTACGAGGGTGAGCTGCAGCTCCTTGGCTGCAGCTGTGCATCACTGCACATCACCTTTTTTGTTAGATCCACGTGAATCAACTCGGGTCTCAAGGTATAAATGAGCTTTTTGCTCCTTACTAAATACAACAACCATCTTTAATCAACTTCCAGACCGTCCGTGAGAGCTGCCAAGTCAGAGCTGTTGTAAACTGGACTGCAACGCTCACTGAGGGGAACAGAAAGACTTGGTTTGTTGTGGGTGTTGGGATGCGGAGCGGCACAGTGAGGAAGCCTCACCATGTTCTTGGCTTTTGGGGCAGAAGGTCTGTGGACCACAGGAGGGTCCATGTGGGCACCACGGGAAGGTGTTCATCTCTGCCAAAGCGGGGGTCTTGCAAAGTGCCTGCACGGCTGAGCTATTCCCCAGTCCTGGGAACGCCAAGGAAAGGTGAAGCATCCCCCAAAGCATCCACTCTGGGGACCGGTGGGCAAGAGAATTGTTTATGTCTTTTTCCGTATCATTTTGCTCTTCCTCAGCCCGACCTCCAGCGGGGCAGAGTGCTGAGAGCTGGGCCTGGGGCCACCTCGTCTGCTTGTGCGAGTATCAGGTTGAACCAGGCTTTGCTCTGCAAGGAGGCTTTATTCTGGGACAGCTTTGTTCCCTTTCCAGCCACGTCAAAAAACCCCCAAAAAACAACTGAACCCCCCCCCCCCCAATAAAAAGCCAAAAGCCAAAAGAGAGCAAGAAGAGAGCTAACAGCCATTAAAAAAAAAAAAAAAATCTGAGATGGGGTTGCCAGGTGAAAGGAAAACAGAATAATCTCTATTCCTGAGGCTTCACAGTGGTTTTGACTTTTAAATGTACAGACTCTGAGTGGGTCCCTGCACAGGGATGCTGCCTGGTGTTTCTCCCTCCCTTTGCGTGAACCCGCTGTCCCAGCTGGCTCAGGCGTTAGAGTTTTAAACCCCCAGGTATATGAGATGATTTATTCTCTATGTCGAGTCTGATACTTTGGGAATATGTTCTCCGTTCTTGAGCTGTTTGCAGGTTTTGTGCTTCTCAGTCAAGTCCGAGGGTGCCGTAAGGTGTGGAGAGGATGGCAGTGGGATGGGGAACGACGATCGGTGGCTCTGGCAGGTGGTGGAATCCCCAAGACAGAAGGACCCGAGTGTATCGTGGCTATGAGATGCTGGGATTTTAATATCTGAAAGAAGTTAGGGAAAAAAGCGTGCCCTGTTCGTCCTTGTTCCAGTTTCAGTGATAAGCAGCTGAGCTGTTCACATGCGCTGCTCGGAGGAAACCCCAACCCTTGCCCCAGCTCTCTCCTATGTTATTTTACTTGAAGCAGCAATTTCGGGCAATTCAAGGAGGAGCTGCTGGGGTAACAGTGGCTCGCGGTGCCAAACCTGCAAGGGTTTTGCTCCGTATTTCACACCAAGGTTTTGGGAAACGCGGGTTTTTCTCTGCCTCCAGCTTAAGTTTCTATTTCAACCACCTTTAATTTCAGGAAGCCACCACACCGCTGTGATCAAGGTCACTCTTCTTAATTTAGGTACTCCAAGGATCATGAAATCTGGTTTGTTCAAGTCTTAGACATATGTTGAATCTCCAAAGGAGCACGTGCATGATATTAAATCTACTGTAGCAGAGCGCTATATATAAATATATATAATAAAGGGAGGGGAGCTGCAGTGTTACTGAAGGAGGAATGGCAGATAAGCAGCCGGGGTTGTGCTGTTATCGCTTCATTTGGGAGATGGTAGCGTTGTGCAAGTCGTTACAGGACGTTTACACAAATTGCTGGAATAAAAACCCAGTCCATCAGCAGTCTAATATTTGTTTCTTATTATATGTTGAACTTTTTCTGGCATAGAGAAGGCTGTCACCTGTTATATCAAGGTCCCAGCATTCAACACTGGGATCCTTCCAAGTGTGTTGAAACCTCATTGGTTCAGAATAAGCCTTCCCTTCATTTTAGGGGCAAAAAAAAAAAAGCAAAGCAAAGAAAAAAGAAAAAGCTGTGGCATCTAGCAGGCATTTAAAGCTTTTTTTTTTTTTCCTTTTTTCATTCTCTGAACTCTTGTGATTTGCCAGACTGGGGGCTGAATTTTCCCCCAGTTTTGTGCTTGCTTTGCATTTCCTGTGAATTAAATCCAGAAAATAATATACAGCAAATAACATATAGCAACCAACATACAGCAACCAGCACCAGGAGTCTGGGGGAAGCCTTGTCCAAGTGTGGCTCTGCAGCAGGGAGCATCGGACACCTGAGTCCTTAGCGAGGGAAAACCTTTATATGCCCTTCATATTGTCCAAGTCCTTTGCTTTTTTAAATTTTTCTTTGTTAACTCCTGCTAGGGGTTGGTCTGTGCAGTTACAGCCAGAGCAGAGGCTTCTTGTCTGTAGGATTTTGGATGGGGTCAGGGAGCACCTTCCCAAGTTGTAATGCATCTGCGCTAGTTATTTGGTTAAATCTCTACATGGCCCTTATTTACTTATTTATTTTAATCAAAGAAACTCACTGGTTGTGAGCAAAGGGTACGGTCAGCAGGATCCAACCTGAGCAGCAGATCAGCGGGGCTTTGGCAGGGGACTTCAGCCTGAGCACGCACGCTGGGGACGTGTTGCTGGGGGAGGAGAACCTGTCACTGGCTGTGCTCTGGCAGGAGCAGCAAACAAGCCTAAATTTTCCTTTACTTGGGAATCACAGCATAGTTTTCCTATTTTTCATCCTTGTTACGAGCCCTGGCTCACCTTTTTCCAGGGTGACTCTTTGTTTTTCAGTACGCTGTTTTCTTGCCCGGTCTGAACTTAATCCCATAAATCCACTTGGCTGGTTATCCCTTTAGACGGTTAAGTTTAGAAATTATGAAATGCGTTGGGCTGGCTCTGCTGCTGCTTCAGGGATGAGGAAACAGGGACTGGACGGCAGCAGAGGAAAATGGAGGGGAGAGAGGAAACCCTCAGCTAAAAGCAAAGCTGGAGGTTATATATAGCTGCAGGCTGCGGCGGTGTCGGTCAGGGTGCTGCGATTGCCTCTTTAAATATGTTCTCGGCCATGAAGGTTTCCAGTCCCCTTAATGAACCAAGCCCACGAGTGGTGGCTGAGAGCCAGGGAGCAGCATCCCCAGTTTCCAGCATGCCGCAGCTGGGAGGTTTTTACTTGCACTGGGTTGGGAGCAGTGCAATTGGGCGCTTTGTGATTAATTCAGCAAATCGATAAACGATGTCTTTGCTAATTGAGGGGGGGGGCGGGGGGGAAATCAAAGATGTGTGTTTTGGGATGCTTCAGTGAGGATGCACTGTGAGGCCGCGGAGGGGTGGATAGCATTAGCTGGGGGATGCCTTGAAATTATTTTGGTTTTCCTTTTAGCCTTTACTAACCAAGGGTCACCTTCTCCTTCGGAAGTGCAGCAGTAATTTTTGGTGTAACATCTTCTCTTCCAGCCCTGAATCCCGGCGCAGCTGAAGCGACTGCGGACACCTTCAAAGATGCGCGCGAGTGTGGAGGAGGAGCGGGAGAGCGCCCGGCTGGGGTGGTGGTCCCTCGCGCAGGTAGGGTCGCTGCTGCCGCCTTGGGCTCCCCGTGCAATGCACGCCGTGCGCCTTCTGTCTTACGTACCTTGGGCAGAGAAATTCAGCGTGTCTCCGTGTATTGCAGGATTCTCCTGCAAAGGCCCTTGTAGCCCGAGGGCTGCAATCAGTGCTTGTTCAATGGTTTGCTCCATCAACCTTTCAGCCCTGCTATGTATGCTCTGTGGTCAGTACAGGTCTTGGGTTATGCTCCCAGGACTCTCTGAGAAGGGGGCAATTATTTTTTTTTTTTGCTTTTGAATGTCACTCCTGGGGCAGGTCAGAAGTCAGATGTCCTGTACATTTGTACTCTTCTCCTGGCTGCTGCTCCTCTATCTTTGTGCTAGACCACTGATTTATTTTTTTTTCCCCACCCCTAAGAATCCAGATAACTGAGTAAATGTTCATCTGTTCCGTCCTGCGGATGAGGGGTCAGGAGAGCTTCTGTGGATGGAAGAAGTGTGCTTGGAAATAACACTCTGGTTTTCCATTACACCGTCCCAGATTTTTGAAGAAGAAATTGGGTCTCACACCAGAGCAAAGCCATTTTATTTGTAAGAAATGAAGCTCTATGCTTAAGCCTTAGTGAGCAGACTGGCAGGGAATTCATTCACCCAATTCATGGCTGTGTGATAAATTACAGTGTCCTCATGGAAATGGGGATTTTCAAATCCTTGAGTGATTTCTACCCAGCTTGTGGCATGCCTGCAGACTGCTTGTTTCTAGACTTCATTAAATAGCGCTGGGAGCACAACAACTGGACTGATGCTGTTTGCTGTAGCTTCCCTGACACGCTTCCAGTTCTGCGAGCTAAATCTGGTCTGTTGAACTGGTAGGAATAAACCAGCGGGCCCCGCTGCAGCACGTGGCGTGCTGGGATCCACGGGCACCCTGAGAGCTGTCCTCCTTGAAGCTGCCTCGATTCATTCCATGCTAGGTGGGTCCTCAAATGCCTTATGGCAGTAATCTCACAAGCGCCACGAACGTTGTTGCTCTCTGGGTTGTTCTACCGTTACAGATGGAGAATTCAGCAGGAGGAAGAGGGTAAAGCTCTTGTAGCTTCACTCTGACTTGGTAAACAGTGTCGGGGCCTCTTGGGAGGGAGGATAGGGAGAAAGGAATTAAATTTTATATCCCTTGGTATTTGCCACTGAAACATAGTAATAATGTATTTGGATGCTTGGTGTGGAAGGTCACTGGGTAAGTAGGAAGGATTCCTCTGTGTTACATCTGCAGAAAATAATGTCGTTTATTAGTCAAGGGCTTGCATCCAGAGGCAGATCGTGGCATTGCAGCAACATGTGTCATCCTCCCTGCGTGCTCGCAGTCCTGCGCTGGCACCCGGAGGCTTTCCAATGTCGTCTTAGGGTGCTTGAAGAACCAAACTCAGGATCTTTGCTCTAGGACTTGGCCCTTTTCTCTCCACTTCTCCTTTCCTCCCACCCTCCTCTGGTGTCCTCTCCCTCCCAATTAATTTGTTTTTTAAATGCTTGTGCTATTGTGTGCATCAATACGCACATAGCCTGTCTTGTTTTTCTCTTGGACTGAAAGTGCAAAGCAAATCTGTTTATGGTTTTGGTGAGCTAATTCTTCCCCACCCTAGATTTTGAAATAGACTCTTTCTTTACCAAGCTTGCAGAGCTTGCAGGATGCATTGAAGTAATGGGAAAAATGTGTTGTGTGTTTAACCTTCCTTTTTTGTAAAACTTTGTTTACAACACCCTATTCCTAGCTGTGCATTTGGGAAGTGCGTATCTGGATGCTGAAGCAAGTAGAAGACTTTGAAATAAGAAAATGGGAATTTGATGCATTCAGGGAGGAAATGTTTTGAGTTTTCAACTTTCAGCACCTAGTTTATGGAGCAAAATCCAGCGAGCTGTGCTTAATTGTCCCTTCAATTATTTAACTTCCCTTCCCCTCCTGCCAGTCCCAGTTCTCGGGCTCGGCTGTTCCCTGGGCTGCCTGTTGCCTTCAAACAGGTTCCTCCAAAGCCGCTGGTGACTCGGACCTTACAGATGAAGGTAAGAGCAGCAAGGAATGCTCTTGGCCTGTAAATAGTCCATTGGATTAAGGGCTTGGTATGTCACTGGTGTGTTGGAAATGTTATTTTTACCTCTTGATTTCATCCTTCCTACAAATCAATCTTAGACCTATCTGTTTAGGTTAACAACCTTTTCTACAACCTTGCAGAGCACGGTCCTGCTCTCTGCACAGCATTTTCACCAGGGTGTGTTGGCTGCTGGGAGGCAGAGCTTAGCTCAGCTATGGGAGCTCTGGAAAAGCCCCAGGGACGCCAGTGTCCGCGGTGTCCGGCCGGTGGCTTGGCTCCCAGCACTTGTGCAGGAGCTCTCCGACAGCCTGCCCGCCAGCTGCTGCACCTCCTCTCCTCGAAACCTGGGCCACGGCTATTGTTTCTTTTACTGCAAAACCGTGAGCTGCTTGTGACTGGCCACGGAGCGGGAGCCACGCGTGGAGGTGGCCACTACATGTGCAAACGCATTTCTGCAGCCTGAGCTTTGCAGGGCAGATGTTGGCTTGGCTGAGGCCTCTGGGTACTCATGTAACATGAAGAAGCAGGAGTAAGGTTTCAAAGCAAGCAAATTTTTGCCATAGTTGATGTCACGCCTCTTCAGCCCTGTATTTAGGGCCCATGGGTCTGGAGGCCCGTGGCTTGTGGCTAATAACCTCCTGGAGGTGCTTCTGCTGAGCGAGCTCGTGCAGCAGGCGGAGGGGTTCATCCTGGCCGGGCAGCGTGGTCGTACTGAAGGCAGGACCCATGGCGTGAAGAGCGTAAGGTGCTGTCACACAGCTGGGGGCTGAGTATGGAATCTCTGGTCCCAGTTACGGCATTGAACATGCTCCTCACCGGGGTTTATGGTCAGGTGTTGCGGGGTGACGGCAGGGTCTCCTGGTGAGTAGCCTTAAAGCAAAATGGGCTGGGGCAGGGTTATGGTGCTCACACGGCTCTGGTCAGCTATTCCACCAAACAGCTGCCCCTGCTCTGCTGGTGAAGAAGAGATGGGGAAAAGACACATGTAATTTCCCCACTCTGAGAGTTTTTTTCCTGAGAGCAAACGTTCACCTGCAAATCTGCAGCAGAGTGCAAAGTAAATAATTCCCCACTCAAAGGCTTTGCTAAGCAGAATTGTCCTTTATCCCTTTAATTTGGTAATGCTTGGTTGTTTTTTTTTTTTTTTTGTAACAGAGTCTTAGTGGAGACAAAGTTCTCTTTTTTTCTTTTTCTTCTCTCTTCCTTTTGAGCCGATGGAGTTTGGTGCTCCCTAGGAAGGTAATGGTTGGGGGTCAGCCCCGAATAACTCTCATCGCTCCCAGGCAGGCGGCCGTAGCCCTGAGCATGGAGCTGTGAAGCTGTTCTGGGATCTGGCCACAGTGGTCTGCCTCCGTTTTCGTTTTCCCATCTCCCTGGTCAGTGTGTCTTAACTAAAGTTTTCCCAACTCACAGCTCAGTTGCTATTTTCCTGATGCCCTTCCCCTCATCCCTCCCTTCCTACTTTTATTTCTTGCTGACCTGCCTGCTCCAGGACATGTACACAATGTCAGCGTGACGAATTAAATTGCTTGTACACAGAAAGATGAGCCCACTGGATGCTTAAATGCTGCATAAACTTCTCAGCTAGACCCGCACTGTTTTGACTCCCCCCGGTGCAGCCCGCATTGTATTGCGTGAAAGGCAAATCCCGTCCTGCCTGGCCCTTTCCAAACCTATTGCCCAGCACTTTCACTGTTTGTCGTCAGCTGAGAATTATCGAAGCACTGGGATACCCATGGATGTGGTGTGATTGTCTGTTGTATTAAAAATCGTGTCTGTTTATCAGGAGGATTTGGGTTTTGCTGTTCCTGTTCGCCTGTGTGAGGGCTCCTCCCCGCACTGGAGCTCAGCGGGGTTTGGGGCATGGGGCGATGCTGCAGCCCAGGCTCTGCTGTTCTGTGGGCTCCGTGTGCAAGGCGAGCTGCCCCCCCAGCAAGGTGTCGGGGTATGGTGGTGGGGGTGGTACTGCCAGGGCTCCAACAGCAGCCGCCCCCACCCCACAGACTCACAGGAGTAGCCTGGATAACACCAAGATGCCTTCAACCAGCCCTGCCTGGCGAGGGTACCCTAAAGGTTCGGAAGGCTCCGGCAAAGGCCAGAGGCCGGATGATAGGACGAGGGGGAATGATCTGAAGTTGTGCCAGGGCAGGTTTAGGTTGGACATTAGAAAAAATTTCTTCACAGAAAGGGTTGTCAGGCTCTGGAATGGGCTGCCCAGGGAGGTGGTTGAGTCCCCATCCCTGGAGGTACTTAAAAGAAGGATAGATGAGGTGCTTAGGGACATGGTTTAGTGGTGGGATGGCAGGGTTAGGTTAATGGTTGGACTTGATGGTCTTAAAGGTCTTTTCCAACCTAGACAATTCTATGATTCTATTCTATGATTCTAAGGCCACTTCTTGCTTCTGCGAATGGACTGGGGTACGCTGAGAGCTGCTGTAGGCAGATTTTGTTTAGGAAGGCAAAGAACTGTGCCCATGGCCCATGAAAGCGTGGGTAAAGTCCATTTGTTTGCTTTTGTAGCAACACAAACTGATGGCATACCAGGTTCAAGGAGAGGCTTCGTGCGAAGGGAAAGGCTTTTTGGTGTTTGGCTCGGTGCTGAGGCTGCAATATTCTGTTTCATCCGGAGGTCTTTGTGAATGAAGATGCAAATCCAAGGTGAAACTCAGGAACCGGTAAGCTCTTGCTCCCTGGAGGCCGCCCTTCAAAACAACGTGATTAACTGTGGAGGAAAAACCCCTCCTCATCTCCCAGCTTGATCTGGGACCTTACAAGCACTTTGGTGGTTCAGCTGCCTGCAGCGCTCGGGGAGTTGTCTGTCCCAGCACACCAAATGTGCTGCAAGTTTTGTTTTATTTTATTTCCAAAACAGCCCTTTGAGCATGTTGGGCTGGAAGGGAAACTTGTAATACTCCTCAGCGCCAATATAATTCAGCATAATATCTTGGCAAGTGCCAAGGGTTTCTGACTAAAGGTGACCCATTAAAAGGATCATCTCTGATAAATAACTAGACTGGGGACTCGCAAGTCCTGGGTTCATTACTCGCTTTGCTATAAGCTTCCTGTGACCTTGCGTGAGTTATTTAAAATTGCTCTGGGCCTCATTTCCCTTTCTGTAACACGCCGGTGACAGCATTTCCCTTCCAGCTGGGAGCTGTGGCAGTGGGATGGCGGTCCGTACCCCTTTCCATAGCTGGTGTGTGAAGAACCTGGATGGAGTAGAAAGCATGACCATCTCATCAGCCTTTCTTCTTTTCTCCTGTGGAAAACAGAACAGGATGATCCATTTAAATGGTTTGATAGGTGCCCAGAGCTCTTGCCATGTGAGACCCTGGGGCTCCCTGCGTAACTGCAGATGTGCACGAGCAAGGTGATTGCTCCTCGAGTGGGGAAGCCTTCCTTAGCATCACTTTCAGTTTTCCCTTTAGCTTGAGATCGATAGCCAGTTTGGGTAGGGCAGGTTGCTGGTGCTCCTTTGGCCTCTGCATGAAGTTTTCCTTTAATGTATTCTGTGTTTGCTCCTGCGCTGCCTTTCTGCTTTACCCTGGTGGATGCTAGGGAGAGGCAATGGCTTTGTGAATAAAGATGTGGGCAAGTGGAGCTGCTCCCCACTGCAGCCTGCGGACGTACCTTGGGCAGATCGTTTCATCTCTCCCTGCTTCACAGAATCACACAGAATCCCAGACTGGCAAGAGTTGGAAGGGACCTCGAGAGATCATCCAGTCCAACCCCCCTGCTAAAGCAGGGTCACCCAGAGCAGGGTGCAC
>BOSO01002062.1:0-94734 GCA_018403395.1 Gorsachius goisagi
CAGAGGTGCTTCCACTACTGCTGATTGGCTTGGCCTTGGCCAGCAGCAGACACAGGGAAAACTTCTAGCAGCTTCTCACAGAAGCCACCCCTGTAGCCCCCCACTACCAAGACCTTGCCACACAAAACCAATACAAACACTTAGAGGCAAATACATTCATTCATATAGATTTTAAACTGGAGAAGATTGTCAGACAGCTTTAAATTACATTACATTTTCAGAAATAGAATAGTGAGACATTTACACAAACACTTTGGTAGACAACACTCGGCTTTTTTAATTCCCTTCAGAGACATTTTCTAAGATTTTTAAAATTTTAATCTATACCTTTGCTAACTGAGCATATTGTCTTCTTTAATTGATTTAATTAATTAAGATTACATTATATATATTTACAGTCCATAAACAGTTTTACCGTTACACCAATGGTTGCTTTTTCTCTGTTATTTTAAAAGAGGACATGTGAGATTACTTATTTAAAACTTTGGGATCCTTCCACCAGACTGTCATGCTCTGCCTCATCAAAATGTTTTCTAGCAAAAAAATTCAAAAGCATTGCTGGTGATCTCTAGTTACCGTAGTGATTCACATTTCAGTAACTGGCTTGTCTTGGGTAGAAGCCGTCTCTTTCTTCATTAAAATTAATGCTCAGCAGTGGTTTACCATCCTCTGGTTTTAGTTCTGTGCCAGACAGAAGAGTTTTCCTGTCATAGGGAGGAAAGATAAAACTTCCCAAGTTTTTTTCGGTGATTTACATGAACAAAGAGATTCTGTTACTGGAACTGTACTCAGATAGTTTTCCTAAGTCATCAGTAGAGCTTTGTCTAATTTTGCCTAACTTGTCTGAGAATTTTCTGAACTGTAGCATTGAATGGAGCATCATAAAAATTGAAAGAGATTATTCATTAACATTTAGCCATTTCGAAGTGGAGTTTCACTTCAAACCAGATCATTAACTTCATTATTCACATTTTGTTTGGGTTCATACTAAAAAAAATTGAGTTATTTGAAGGTTGACCAAATTAAGTTTTTGCTGTAACTAAACCACAGTTAGTCATGGAAAAAAATTGCTTTGGGCATCACAAAAATTAATATGGGGTTAAATTTCTTAAATTATTAAGTATTCTATCAAGTTTAAGTCCCAAAACAAAAGAATGCAGTGTGACTCAGGTAACTGCTCATGCAGGTCAATGTGAATTACGAATTCTGAATATTCTCAGTGAAGAAATTTGAGTCAGCTGGGTTGGAAGTTACCTGTACAAAAGGTTCATCACACGATCAACAAAATACTTCAGTAAAGGCCTGCAATGTGCCTACATGCATACTACTAAAAGGTTGCATTCACTTAAAGACATATTTTCCATTAATATTTAGTCCAAATCTTACTGTGAGGAGCTTGAGCGGAGATATTCCAATTAAGTCGTTAGCATATAGAGGCTAGAAGTGGTTATTTTTGACCAGCCAAATTTGGATATTCTGCATTGAAACCAGTTTGACCCATACTTGTAGATACCTCATATTTTGTATTATTTTCTGTTGTCTTAGTTACATGCTGAGAGAGAAGAGCAAAAGGATAGATAAACATGCCAATAAAAGGAGACAAGTAAGCTATTATCCATCCCTTTGACTGTTCACACTGAATAAAATAGACATTAGTATTCCAGGCTTGTGACTCTACCTCTTGGCTCTTAGACTTTTAAATGCAGTTGCTAATAATCTCCATGCATTCATGCATGCTGACAGATATGCCACAACACTTTAATCAGCATTGGCTACAAGGCTAATAAAGATTAGTAATAAAATAAAATTCTGTAGGGGCTCCCTCTTTACAGGCAATATCAAGCCCTATGAACTTTTAATGCCTACTCTGTCTATTTAGATAGTCATGGCTCAAAGCCTGTATTAAAAATAGCAAAGAATGCTTATTCTGAAGTGTTTGAAAATATTACAAATTACACTGTAGTATTGGCTTACTCCAAACTAATCTTATCCCTTACTGACCTTTGCAGAAACACTTCTCTTTCATTTGGCAGCTTCATTTCCCTTCTTTCCTTCTGTCTTTTTCCCCTGTCCTTTTACCTGGAGTTTATTTAGTCATCAGAAATTGGTGTGATGGGGCTGCTGCTTTTTAACTATGTAGCTGATAGGTTTGTTGTGTTCACCCAGAAGCAAATACCTATTTCTCATTCCATTTCCATTGCAGCTTCATTTTCATCTCAATATTGTATTCCTCAGGAGCAGCACAATACATTTCTTTTGAGAAAAGCAATGAATGTATTTATTCTTTGCTTTACCTCTGTACAGTGTACTGTGGATATTCCTATCCTTTATTTCCCTGTATATTTTATAAAAAAGCTAAAGTCATCAGGAAGCTAGAATTAAATGCAACAATGAGTCAAGAAATGAATGTGTACAGATGCATTTGCAATAAAGGTATTTTGTTAGCATTATTTATTAAAAATAGATAGAATACAGTACAATAGCAGTGCAAAAATTAGTAAGCTCAGTGAAAAGCTAAACTCTTCTTACAATGAAAGACGGATATATCTTGTATTCTTTAAAATCACCAAGCTTCTATAGGGTCTAATTCTACCTTGGTAGTCGATATAAGTTTCCAGACTTCATAGTGGAAATTGGATCTTTTTACAGTCATGAAGAAAAAAGTGAACCTGGAGTAGTCTTAGCAGAATGAGTGCATTTGACCATTGAACCTCTATTTCATTTCAAACCACATAAAATAAAATACTCAGACATTGATCTGTACCATCCTGTTGTTTCATCTCAGAGTCTCCACCCACAGCACCAGGAGTTATTGGATTCTTGTCTCCAGGCTCCCATCCTAATCCAGCAGTCAATGGGCTTGCCAGACTCCCATAAATCTGTGGCAAAAGCAGTCTGGCATTGACATGCCCATTGCAGCTATTGTTATTTAGTAGGAAGTTTGTGAGTTTATAGATCATCTGCTTCATTCATCTGTAATGACATTATAATTGTATTCTGAATGTAATTCATTCCAGTTGTGCCAGAGCCATTGACAGGACACACAGCAAAAGGAACCTTGTAATCCTGTAGGGTATCTTTCTGTTATGCTCTAGGCATCTCCAGTTTTCCATGGGTGAGCTATCCATACGGTCAGAGTACTGGCTATATTCACTACCAGCGTGTTTTGGTCCTCCTTTGCCAGTAGCCTGGACTGTACTCAGTGACGTGGTTTAAGAAGCAGAGGCTCATAGATGTTCTCCTGTCAACATTCACAGCTTGACTGGATCAACCTCTGTCCTCAGTGATAACATTTAAGATGCCTAGGAAACTGAGTGCTCCTGGAGGGCAAATGGGTCTGCAGAACAGGTACCCTCACTTTCAAGTATCAAAGTTTGGATAATCTAGAAATAAATGAAATGATGTTCTGTTTGTACTCATCACGTGATGATGAGGGGCCCAGAATTCTTATATAGCTTACTGTAAGATGCCACTCAAACTCCAGTGTAGAGAGGACTCTATACCTACTTGAAAGGTCTGCCAAATCCTCTCGTGTCTTCTCTTTCTGATGAGATCCATCTTCCCTTATGGTGACACAAAATACACTGCAATGGAGGATTGCTTCACTGAAACCTTCTTCAGACTTTTCTACCAGATCCTGAGCTTTTACCCTTGGCATTCCAGCTGAACTATTCTCAGGGTATCCCAGAGATGCTGTGGGTAGTCAGAGCATCCTTGTACTGACCATACAGCAGGGTTGCTTGCCCTGCCTTTATAGCCAGAGATACTTGTGTATCTGCCATGCTAATATTACAAAGTTCTAGGAATGTCAGCAGTAGAGCTGAAAGACTGGGCGTTAAAAAAAACAAAAACAAACCATATAGAAAGCCTAAACCAAAATAGCAATAGACAATTCAAAACAAGTGGACTTAAGTTCTTGGGGGTTTTGTTTTGTTTTGTTTTGTTTTTTAATTTGGGGGCTAGTGCTTCATATTACTGCATACAGCTTAATTTTCACTATCTCCACTGTGCTCTCCTATAGGCCAGAGATAATGGATAACCGTATCTAAGCAATAAACCTCAGAATTCTAAAACCAAAACAAGACTAACAAGCCACAAACAAAATGCTTATGTTGAAATATGTCATCAGGATGCTTTAAAGAGTAAATCTATGATCTATTCAAGGACTTCTGAGAGAAAAAACAAGACCAAATTTGTTGATTACAGTATTTGTTCAGACTTTGTTTGTTCAAGTTAAGTACTAATTCTCTTCCTTTCATTTAAGATAATTTAAGATTAACAAAAAAAAAAATGGATTAAATTAATTGCTGTTTCGAGGACCAGCAAAGTGACTATTCTACTTATGCCCTATTTTCAGTGCTAAAGAAGTATTTAAATGATGCCTAAGTTTTTGTGAAAGTCATTAGCAAAGGTATGAGTCTTTTCCAGCAGAACAGCGCATGAAAAAAATAGGATATTTTCATATCCCTGTATTATAAATGTTTAAAGATTTTTCTAGAAGGACTACTTGCAGACACAAGGTTATATCCTTTGTTCCTTTCTAGCTGTTTTCAAAATTCTTGGGTTTTTTCTAATAGCTTTTACACTTTGTTCATAAAAGAAAATCACATACCGTCAGTTATCCTTACAGAGAAAGCCTTATGTTTTGTAATAATATGTCCAATTTACTGCAGTTTTTGCAGTCCTGCCAGTGTTTAAGAATTCACTATTCATCACAAAGTCAAATCCAATTTTTTACTGCTTGATTTCTTCACTAGTACTACAATTAAAATGTCCTTAGGCCTGTTCTTACATGTCTTCCTTTTTATAAACATCTGGCAAGCTATAGCTTTTGTGGTACTATAGTTCTGCAAATATTTACAGTAAAGTATTTTAAGCATATCTAGTTGAAAATTCTGGATATAGATATAGAGTAATTCTTCTTTACTGCAGCACTTTCCTTTTGTTTTTATTTGACTTCACAGTTCTTTGCACTGCATCTGTACCATTTGTTTGGCATCAGCATCTCCTATTGGAACTCCTGCTTTACCATCTGCTAGTGCAAAATTGATGCGCTGTGCAAGAGTTATACTTGGTCCTTTTCTGAAGAGGTGTGTAAGGTTTCCAATGTAAATACAAAACCAGATTATATCAATCCTGTAATGTAGTATTTGTTGAATAAAAAAGCTAGTATTTTTCCATGTGTGGTGGGGTTGGCCCTGGCTGGACACCAGGTGCCCACCAAAGTCGCTCTATCACTCCCCTCTTCAACAGGACAGGGGAGAGAAAATATAACAAAAGGTTCGTGGGTCGAGACAAGGACAGGGAGAGATCACTCAGCAATTACCGTCACAGGCAGAAGAGACTTGACCTGGGGAAATTAGTTTAATTTATTACCAATCAAATCAGAGTAGGGTAATGAGAAATAAAACCGTATTTTAAAAACACCTTCCCCCCACCCCTCCCTTCTTCCCAGGTTCAACTTTGCTTCCGATTTTCTCTCTCTTCTTCCCTCAAGTGGTACAGGGGGACGGGGAATGGGAGTTGGGGTCAGTCCATCACATGCTGTCTCTGTTGCCTCTTCCTCCTCAAGGGAGGACTCCTCACCCTCTGCCCCTGCTCCTGCCTGGGTTCCCTCCACGGCAGACAATGCTCCATGAACTTCTGCAGCATGGCTCCTTCCCACGGGCTGTAGTTCTTTGGGAACTACTCCAGAGTGGGTCCATCCCTCCCATGGGGTGCAGTCCCTCATGAGCAGACTGCTCCAGCATGGGTCCCCCGCGGGGTCACCAGCCCGGCCAGCAAACCTGCCCCAGCCTGGGCTCCTCTCCCCCACAGGGCCACAGGTCCTGCCAGGAGCCTGCTCCAGCGTGAGCTTCCCATGGGGTCACAGCCCCCTTTGGGCACCCCCCTGTGCTGGCATGGGGTCCTCCCTGGGCTGCAGGTGGGGATCTGCTCCCCCGTGGACCTCCCTGGGCTGCAGGGGCACAGCCGGCCCCACCATGGGCTGCACCAGGGGCTGTGGGGGAATCTCTGCTTTGGTGCCTGGAGCCCCTCCTGCCCCTCCTGCTGCCCTGGCCTGGGGGGCTGCAGGGCTGCTCCTCTCATACATTTTCTCTCCCAACTGCTGTTGCGTAGTTTTTTTTCCCGTTCTTAAATATGTTATGACAGAGGTGCTACCACCATTGCTGATGGCCTCAGCCTTGGCCAGTGGTGGGTCTGTCTTGGAGCCGGCTGATGTTGGCTTTGTTGGATGCAGGGGCAGCTTCTGGCAGCTTCACACAGAAGCCACCCGTGTAGCCCCTCTGCTACTAAACCCTTGCCATGCAAACCCAGTACAGAGGGGTTTGCAGCTCAAGCATAGATGACACTATGCACATCTGCCTTCACCCAGCTCTTTCAGTCACTTCAGAGTTTCTTTGCTACATAGTGTGGAACTGGTGAGATGTGGCATCACGCTTCCTTCTCCTAGAGAGCTGAATTTTAAACCCCATCTCAGCCTCCTTTAGACTGAGGGTCTGTATGTGCCTCTCTGAGCCCGCTCACCACTTCCAAAGTGGGCATTTTTTGCACCACTACCAAAAATGGCTGCTCCTCCCTGTCTCCTCTATTCTTTAAGGCCCCATGTTGTGACAACGGAGGATGCTCATTGCCACACGCTGTCAGGTTTTCAGTGCAGTTCAACTTTGTGACACGGAATTGCTGGTTTAGGGCAGGGATACCTGCCTTGTTAACTCTGATTTCCCCACTGATCTAACCCTTCTGGGCACTGCAGCTTTACCCAATGGAGGAGGCTGCAGCGTAGAAGGGGTAACAGGAGTCCTGTCAACTCTTCCCCGCGTTGGTCTCCTTGGAAGCTACCTGTGCCTGCCTGCCTCCGTGCAGCACCTTCATCCCTTCCCTCCCCTGCCTCCTGTGACTCAGTGCCCCCATGTTCATGGTGGCTCTGCTGTCTCAAGGAACTTACCCAAGGAGAGGGAACTGCATGTCTGAGCACGGGGAGAGAGACAAGGGACCATGGGTCTTTTCCCTTCTCCCACTCCCACAGGAGTGAGATCGTGCAAGGTAGAAATGCTCTGGCTTTAGAGAGAAGACTGGGGATACATGCACAAGCCAGGAAGATGGGTATCTTGGAAAAAGGGGGGACCAGGCCAAGCTGTGCAAAGCGCTGCAGAATGGGACACAAGACTTGCAAGGAAAGCAACGCAGTGGTACCGGGGCCTGGCAGTATTGTTCTGGGCTGGGAGTGCTTCCGTACCGCACTCCATGGAGCTGGCACATTACCCACTGTTCCTGTGCTATGACTTCTAAATTAGTACGTGCCTTCAAATTTTAGTCTTTTTTTTATCATGAGGCTGTTGGGTGGAATTGAATCCTAACTCGCATCCATCTGGGAGCTGAAAATGTCAGCGGGGGCTGAAAAGTGGTCTCTGCTGAGGGACCACCATGTCGAGCTGTGC
Organism: Gorsachius goisagi; assembly: GCA_018403395.1. NCBI lineage: Eukaryota > Metazoa > Chordata > Aves > Pelecaniformes > Ardeidae > Gorsachius > Gorsachius goisagi. The sequence goes on from BOSO01002062.1 coordinate 7,440, forward strand.
TCCATGCCCCTGCTGGTACAGCTCTCTGAGGCAGAGGATGTTCCTGCTTTGGGATAGCAGCGGTCACACCTGCAGGTGGGTGGTGAATGTCAGGAAGGTGTGATGCAGATGGGAGCGGATGCCTGTCCCCATCCCGCAGGTAGGACTCCGACAGAGCTTTCTCCCTCTCTATCGAAGCTCCTGCAGGAGCATGGCTTGGACAGGAGCAAATGAAAGACAACACAGAGAAAAAGAGGAGGCCCAATGATGTTGACTGCCCAGCGTGCAAACTTCACCAGGTAAACCCAAGGACACCTCCAAAACAGCCCTATGGAAGTAACATGTTTATTGCCTCCTTCTTCTTTTCTTCTTCTGTTTTTTTTTTGGGCCATCACCTCTTTCATGGAAAGCATTACAAATCAGGAAGGACTTTTTTTTTTCTTACCCTTTTTTTCAACCTAGGGCTGCAACCGAAGCCTTCAGCACAGGACCGTGACACAGCCCCAGCTGCGCGTGCATTGCCCTCATGTCAGCACATGGCTTAAAAAAGGTTACTTTAAAAAGCTGCTTTGCAGGGGAAAGTGAGAGTGTTGGACCAGCTATTCACACTTAGTGATGCTTGCAAAGTGAAACCGTCTCGCTCGGGACCAAAAGGCAGACAAGTGTCTAAGGCTGACCTGCTTCCACTGTGTCTTGTGTTTTGCTGGTGGGAGGACACAAGACATCACCTGTGACGTTTGCCGTCTCCGCTCAGTTGGGCAGCGGATCCGTTGTTCCAAGCAGCATCACAGCCAACCCAGCCAGTCATCCCGGCACGCAGTGAGGCGATGTTCCCTCTTGGTACCACGTCATGGGAATTTTAAAGGGAATTTTAAAGGATCTTGGGAATTTTAGAGTGTTTGAAAGCCTTCCATCGCTCTGCGTTCATAAGAAGGTTCTTCCTTGTGCTTCTTTACGGTTTTGATGCTCAGAGCAAACAGATGCTTGTTTAGAAACAGGTCAGAATTCCCAGGCTCATAGGAAATACTCTCTGCTTTATTTTGCACTGTTCAGTACCCGAAGCTAAGCGTGCAAACTGTCCCTGTGAATAACCAGAGCCGCTCCCCAATTTGGGGCACTTCTCACTCACGCTGAGCGCTGTCTTGCAGCATAAGCGGTAGGACACCATCTGTGCACGAGCTGGAGAAACTTAGGCAAATATTGCTGCTTTGGGGCTGTTATTTAGAAGGTGCTCGGCTAAATGATTTATTAGCATGCTCAGTGCTGATGCTGAGAGGGTTCTTCTCAGGTTGGCTTTTATCACTGACACCTCTTTACGGGGTCTCGCTTACTGGAAAATTCCAAGTAACCGGAGAGTGGGAGGGCCCTGCATTCCCAGGTCATGTAGCTGATCATCTCGTGCTCCAAGCTGTGTAATCCCTCGCAGCAGGAGAAAGAAAAACCCAAGGGCACGGCCATCCTGGAGGCATGGCCCTGCGCTAGTGAAACTCGATGGGAGAAGCTGCAGCCTCCGCACTAGTTGCAGCTCAAAGTGTCTCCCTCTGTAGTTTCTTTCTCTTATTTTTGTATAGGGGCTGAGTTAGAGGTGCCAGTGCAGCAGTCAGAAACGACTTCCCTTTTCACAGATCCCTGAGCAGCCACCAGCAGAGACCAGGTGGACCCCGTGTATCTGTAAGCCTTCCCTGTCTAAGGGCAATCCTTCATTTAGAATCTCCAATAGTCTAAAACTCGTTTAATATCAGACTTTAGGTCACTTACTCATCCCCACTGCTTTCAGCAGAGCAGAGCCCCAGATGTGGGGACTCTGTTTTGACGTCCATGAATCTTTATTTGTTGGGGGTTGCTGGATCCAGCAGCCCAACAGGCTGAGCCAGGCTGAGCACGAATTCCCAATAAGCACAGACACAACACCTGTATACATGTGGCCACACAGCACAACCTGGAAAACACAGCACTTGCACAAGCAGCACAGACAGCTTTAGCCCTGTCCCCTCACCGTCTCTGGCCAGGGTGGCAGTCCATCAGTGGGAAATACATACATACACACTGTGTAGCTGTCCTCATACATCCAGTCTATCCAGCCATAGCTGCTGACACCTGGGGGGCACACGAGCCCCCAGCCCCACTCCAGTTGCAGCACCCCTCCCCCCAGAGGCTATGGACCCCTCCAGTAACCAGTCATGGACACCCTGGCAGGCCCTGGATGCTCGCATCTCCCCTTGCACAGACACACACACAGAGGCACAGACGTGTCTCACAGTGGACCCCAGACCCCACAGTCACCCCCCCCAGTTGGCCTGAAGCCCCTGCCCCTGCCAGAAGCCAGGTCCCCCAGCTGTCTCACAGGCAGGGACACACGCGCATCTGGTGGCCCAGGCTTATCTCCGCTTTGGTACCCGGCTCCCAAGCCACTAATTCCACTTGCCTGCCAGCAACAGTAGGGACCCCCCTACACAGGGAAAGAGTTAGAAAGAGAGTTTAAGGAGCAGACAGGACAGACAGCAGTGACGAGACACAGGGTATGGCCGGACAAGCGTACTGACCAGCCGCTGTTGATGTGCGCTGGCCTCTTTTTATCCCCTAATTTTTTCCACACTTGTTCTTCCCCAAACCACCATGATCCCTCCCTTTCTCCACTTTTGGTTCCTCTCCATAACATCCTATAAGTTTGCGCAACCCCAAGATGCTGTTCCCCTGTGTCCCATCACACGCCACCCTCCCTCAGTCCATGAGGTGCTCGCGAGAGCCTCTCCCGGTGTCTCTCCCAATGGATGTCACCCCTGGCCCCTGGGGCTGAGGCTCCCGCAAGGGGCAGGGAGGGAGTCGTGTCCCCAGTTATTAGGTTATTAGGGTCTCTCCACCCGCTGTCATGCCTCCGCACTCCTCCGTGATGGAGGGGTGAGCCTTTTGTCACATAGCTACACTAGGTCTGACATATAGAAAACTTTTTGCCCTCCCAGGTTATTTTGAAGGCTTTGCTTAAGTAAAAGCAGAAATATATACAATTGTTTGACTGTAGGGGCTGGAGCTTTAGCGATGCAACAGCTGTGGGCTTGGTGGTGGGATCACGACCCTTAAAAGCATTGCAGTGGTGAAAATGGAAAAGTGGAATGGTCTGAAAACACAACCAAATTACCTAAATGCACACACATAAGTAGTGAAAGAGGAAGAGCTCAGAAAGGCTGCCAGCAGGCCAGGAAAATCCTGGAATTTCACGTGTTGAAAAGTCATCAAACCTCCTTGATATAAAGTTACATGCAGGCCACTTCTGAGCAATAAACGAGTCTCTACTATCCCAAAACCTTAAAAAATTGAATAGGCTAGTGAGTGGGCAGTTCGGAAATCCTCCCTGGAAAATATTCCCCTTCGGCATCAGCCATGGTCAGGTCTTTTATGTTGTAGCTTTTTTTTGCCTTTCAAAAGAATAAGAGACGTGCAGAGCAGCTGCTATTCAGCTTGAGGTTTGTGGGGACAGCAGCCACAGACGTAATCACATTATTTTATTTTTCTACACTCTGTTCCCAATATTTTTCCACTTGCATGATTTATTCTTGGTTATAAATATATTCAAAAGATGCAGTTCCCTCTGCCTGAGTGGTAAAAAATGCAGACAAAGAGGCGACTAAGATTTAAAATACAGTAAGCCAATTTGAAACATTTGATTCAGCAGCCACCGGTTGTACGATGGCTCAAGGAAAGCCACCAGGGTAGGTTAATCCAGATGGTGAGTTTTGAAAGTGGCTGTAGAATAGGCCAGGATCTGACAAAAGGGTCTTGGCCATCCTTATGTTAACATGCTTCTCAAACTCTAGGGAAACAGAATATTTTCACACAAAACTCCCCCCACAAGGGTTGCCCTCCACCAGTGCCCCAAACTACAGCCAAGCTTTTTGCAATGGGATGTGAATTGCAGCGCCTTGCTTTTTAATTGCTGAACTCCATCGCATTTCAGACCGTCTTGAGATTCTTGCCCTTTGAAACAAGATCCCCTTTTGAAAACATTTCAAGTTAGTCTGAACCAAAAGCCTGAATCCAGAACTGTGAGAGAGATGGGAGACGGCTGAGGAAAATATTTTACCACGAGGAATGCAGATGATGGCCCCTGGCAGACAAGCATCAGTTTTGTTCCTGAAAAGGGACATACATCTAGGACTTGGAAGAGCTGAGCAGATTAAAGCAGGGTGCTACCTCCAGGTAGCAAATTAGAGTGGCAGAAAGAAGAAGTGTTTGGTTTTGGGAGACTCCTGTGAGTCTCGTAACTGTACGGTGAAGGCAGTTCCCTCTAGGAGAATGGCTCAGTGCTCACTACAGCTCGTGGGTGTCTTTGCTGGTGTAAAAAGAGCTACCATGGGTTATGGGGACAGGGGCGAGACGGCCTAGAGTAGGTCATGTCAAGTTTACGTACCCATTTGGAATAATCATTTGTAGTCTCTTGGTAATAAATGCCTTAAGTCTTAGTGTTCGTATTCTCATCTCCTTCCCAGTTCAGTCCCAGGATAAACAGACGCTGCAGAAGTTTTCTTCTGAGAAAGCCCACGAGATCCATTTTTATATATACTGAATTGGAAATAGCTTTCCTCACAAAGGAAAATATATTTTTAAAAAAATTTGTTTCAGTGCTGGTTCACATTTGCTTTAGGGAACATAAATGCTTTTATAAATGAACCCCTTTCAGTGAGATCATATATGCAGTAACTTTAAACAGCCGGCACAACCTGAAGACCACCAGTCTCCACAGCACATACCTGTCTTTTTTTAAAAGTATTGATCATGTTTAATGACTTATGAAATCTTAGTTTCCATAATGCTATGTTAGAACTGTTTGGTTATCCAACGTCTTGACAAAATTTTCACAAGAGGCTCCCTTGCTTATTCTTAGCATGGAGAAGAGCCTTAATGAAGTCTTGATGGGTGCAGTTGTGGAGTGGCTTACCAGTAAGCACCACTAACACAAGACTCCTCCAGCTTGATGCTCTCCATTAACTAAGGCAGAAGATGGAGCAGGTGAGATGTACATGCAATTCCCTTCTCAGGAATGCATAATACCTTTCAAGAGTCACCAAGAAAGTACTCTGTGTCAATACACAGAGACCGAGGAATAAAAAGGGTCCTTAAACAGTTAACTCTTTCTACCCAGGCTTGAGAAGAAGAGAGTCGTATTTCCAGTGATTTCACCTGTTTATCTGTTATAGACTAAGAGAGAAGTAATGGGAAGTATGGCTAAAAACATATTCTTTATAACTTTTTGTATTTCCTTTTTCCTTGCTTAAGTGTCAAATTATTAGGACTAAACTTCAAAAGTCCCATTGGTTTGTCTGAATGATTTGCCAAGTATTTAACAATTTATTAGCAATTAATAAGAGTGTACTTGGCAGGCTAGCAAACTGAAAAGTATTCAGCTGATACCCAGCAAGCAAAACACTTTAGAAATGCATATAAGGAGCATGGTGATTTCAGAGAGGATTGTCATGATGAGTTTGAATTTCTTGCCTGCTTCGGTTAATTTGACAGTAATGATATGAACTGAATTGCATTAGGACAGAGCGAAATACCTCAAGAAGTCTAAGAGTTCAAAACCAAATCTTTTAGATGTAATTTTTGCGGAAAATTTTGGCTTTTTGTTCCAAAGTGGAATGCAAGTACAATTTGAGATGCTGGATATTTCCATGGTATAGAAATAGGAAATCATCTTTTCTGATTTGCAACTATTAGTGTCTTGGCTCTAATTATATTCATCCTTACACTTGTGTGATAGAGTACCTGTATTTTTGCAAACTGGCTTAAGTAAAAGAAAATTTTAATTAAAATAATTGCCTCTTCTAGGACATCTGTTCAACATTAAAAGAATATCAACTCATTATCTGATACACATTATCCAAGATAATGTTAGTGGGTTTTTTCATTTTATGCTTCTTTTCAATGCAGCTTAAATTCCCAAGCTCTCTGAAATGGTGAGTCATTAGGAATGTCATTTCAAAGACTGTATTTAATCTCTTTATCTTTTCCCACAACTGATTTACCCAAGGGCATGACTAAAGCACATGTAACAGATTCCCAAAGGCCCCCAAATCATTATTTCTTTCTTATCTAACCTTATTTTATTCTCACTTTATTTGAAACTGTTCTAAAAAGACTCATCAAGTTGGTAAATTTGACTGCAAGGGAATTGGGTGGCTTTTATCACCACATGGCTTCGAGCTGATGACTGGATCTGAATTTTGTCTCCTCTGCTTCTTGTTTCATGTGTCTGATCTACAGCACAGTCTCCTGTCTATTTCTACTGTCTTTGGAGTACAGGCATGTAAAGGTCTTGTCTTTTCTATCACTGTGGGAGTTTTTTTTGAAGACTTCTCCACATGAAACCATTGGCTAAGTAGAAACAACATCAGGTAAGGTATTAAATAAGTGAAAATGAATTAATTCAGAACAGTTATTAAACTTGGTGAATATCAAACCTAAAAAAAACTCAAAGACCTAACTGATCTCTACTCTGAAGTTTAAAGTCCTAGGTAAGAACATCAAGGATGTTCTACGTAAACTACTCAGAAATAAGAAGGGAAAAAAGGGGAGATCTTCTGCATTTCCAAATTGTGATTAAAATTATATTTATTCTGGTAGAGAAGTTGAAATTTATTAACATGTGTCACCATGCCACAGAAGTGGCATCTTTGGAGAAGAAATGGGTGGAATAGAGGTAGACATGCGACTCCTCCTACCATTATTTCTGGGGATATTTTTCTCACTTTTCTTGTTTGAATCTCTCACGTGTGTCACCAGATTGTATTTAAAACTTTGCTCGTGCATGGGCTAGTTCCAAGCGTAGCCACTTCTCAGTAGAAAGCATATACCAAATGTTGCTGTTCTGATCTGGTAACATATTCTAGTTTGAGGATGCCTTCCCAATAAACAGTTGCTTTTAGCTTAAATCAGCTTTCCCGTCTGTAATGAAAAACTTTTCTCCCGTGTTGACCTTAAGCTCCAACTAATTTTCCTAGCAAGATGCTAAAAAGGAGCCTTGGCTATGAATCAGGCTCTGATTAGCCTTGCTTATGGCTGCAGCTGGAATGCAGACAAAAACCACTGAAGGGCAAGCAGTCTTCAAATGTCCTTCTCAAAGTTCCTGATGGGCAGGGTTATCTCCCACCATTGCCAAGTGTGGGAGACAGATGTGGCTGTCCTTGACTGGAGACTCCCAGTGCCTCACAACGAACGTGATGCAATAACTCCTCCCAGCCACCTGGGAGTCCATGTGGCTCTGCTGTGACAACGCTTGCACCTCAAGCACTGTGCCCAGGATGCCAAATGTCTAGCCACGTGTATATCCTAAAAGTATTCTAAAGAGGAGAAGCAGATTAAAATGAGCAGGAGACAGAAGACACAATTGTAACCCAGGGAAAAACTCATATGAATATAATCATCAAGGGGAGAAGAGATTTATCTATATTTACAGCACTCATACTTCAAACTTGATGGTCAAAATACATTGTGTGTTTTTCTAGCACATCCTTGTTCTAAGAGACAGCAACCCAAACTATGCTGATCCATCGCTTTGTAACCTGTAAAATAATTCACATGGGACAGCACTGTTTATATCATCTACAGCACATCACTTTTCCACGTGCTGGCATACGGGAACGCAAATTGCCCTCCAACACTGCATGCAAAATACAGACTAAAGCAGAAAGAGGAATTCTGAGGAAAACACTTTACATTTCAGTTTTTATCCAATAAAACTGTTCTACACGGGGGCATGAAGCAAGCTTGGTCCATCTTCCATCAAGTCAAACTTTGGGCTTATTTCTGCCCTGTCTCGCTCCTCCCTTGGTAGGTAGTTGTTGTAGTTGGTTACTTGTACACAGAGACACGCTCCTGGACATGTTATGCTCGCTCGGTGCAGGAACAAAGAGTGAATCTGCTCAGACCGAGCAGCCTTTCTGCACTAACACACGCAGAAGGTATCATGAGTTCTTTCTTCCAATTTTTCCACAACTGATTAATTTAAATACTGCAAACCCCTTTCTTTAAGGATTGGGGCCAACAAGGCCAAGCTGATTTTATTGTTGATTATGTCTAAAAAGAAGAGTCCACTGAAACCCCATGAGGCATCAACAACTAGCACCTCACCGCTCTCTTCCCCCGCCTCCTTTTCTTCCTCTGCTCTTCCCCTGCCTATAATTTTGTTCTCTGGTATTGTTTTTTTTTGACAGGAGTTTCCATTAATCAGCAGACAGACATTGTCTTCCTCCTGCTTCATTAGGGAAAAGCCATTCATCCTTTTGGCGTGAGAAAGGCAAAGTTCAAAAGCACAACTAATTAAAAGCAACTAATGACCACGTTGGCCTTGCAGGCAGTGCAGGAAGCACAGCTTTCCTGCGGACATTTTAACAACAATCTGTCTGACTTTCTGTGCTCCAGGCGACCCAAGAAACAGTTTATGATTAAAGGTTTGCTTTTCAGGCTGAGGTTGGTTTGCCCGTTGGGCAGATAGCGCTCTGGATGTGCTACAGCCATCAACTTGCCATCCTTACATTACACTAGGCCACTGATGTTGAAGGCTGTACCATCGTTGGGCCCATGCCAGCATCTTAACATCACAAACTTGAATATATGCTAGGAATCACTAGGAATAGAGGGGCGACACTCTGTGCCCCAGTACTGCAGAAGCCCCGCTGGAACCCCTGAGCGTTACCGTGGATGTGAGTTAAGAAAAGCTGACTTTCAGAAACCACTTCAACCCATTCCAACAGGGGTTGTTTTTGATGACATCAGATGGATGGGTTTGTAGACATTACTGTCTCTTTGGGGGTTGTTACTATGACAGAGTCTTATGAACACAAGTGGGACGAGGCTGTGATGAGAACATGAAATTGTCAAATTCTTAAGGTCACGGCCAATGTGGTAGCATTATGTATCTACAAATTAATTTAAAAATATGCAAAAATCCTAGCATGAACTACCCTAAGTTTTCCTTTCTGTGGACACATCTGAATCCCAAGACACTGTCACAGACAAGGAGAGGGAAGTAGGAGATAGCTGCGGCTGTCCTGGCAGGAGTGCCAGATGGTGGAGGTATGACCCAATGGGCACTGCTGTTCAAAGAATCACATTTGGATGCTCACACCTGAATACACTTGAAGAAATTTCCACCCCCCCACCACCTCAACTTGTGAGCAGTGGCTTCATGTAAGAAAGTATATGAATACTTGGCTTATAAACACTGGGTTTAGTCAATTGTCCCAATCTCCTCCAAAACACTATCCCGCTTCATCTTACAGCTTTTATCTGAACTTCCCTTTCTTCTTCACTGCTTACAGCTGTGGAGAAAACCAGCTCATCAAAGAACATAGTCCACTCCCCTGACAGCGCAGCTGACCACAGTCGCAGTGTGCTGCCCTGCCATGAAGAGTGCAAAGATTGTCAGCGCTAATTCTGAATGTAACAGCCTTTGTGGGTTTGGGGTTTTTTAGCAGACTGTCTTTGCTGGGTTTGACCGGCTCCCTTTTTCCTTCCATTTACCTCTGGGCAAAAAATATGCATTATTGCAAGAATCTGCTAAAAATATAGGTAAGCCATAATTAGAAATCACAATTATAAATTACTGCAAGTAGAGATCTGTAACTGAATTTCTAAAATTTATAAAATTTCAGTAATTTTTAAAGGCAACTGAAATCTTAAAAAATGGGCTAAAGAGGGAAAAAGGGTAGCTCCTGTAGTATTTTACATATAAAAGCAGTTCCTTACTGTCCCCTAGTGGAGCAGTACTGTCTGCACAGACACTGCCTTTTGAAAGCGTGCATTGCTAAAATACTCAATTGTACGTTGTTTGCTCTTCTGTACCAAAAAATCTCTGCAAATTATCTCTTGCATTTTTCAGTTGAAATACTAACGAGCTCTGATACAAGCGGAAGTTAGTATCGAATGGCAGAGTCTAAATAACGGCACATCCCAACAAACTTCACAACTATAGACCTGTGGACACAGCCAACACGTCATACATTTGGTAACACCACTCTTACGCTATTCCTAAACTGGCAGGTGCAGACCGAAAGCTGGGGTACATCACAGTTTGAAGGGGAAATGGTATCTGAGACTGTCTCTAGTAAATATACTGGGGAATGTTGGCAGCAGCATGAAGCACACCGCATACACAAAGTACGGCCAGGCTGACGGACACCTGCTGAAACACAGATACTTCCCCCTGGATGCTCTCCCAGCTTCCTGTAAGCTAGACTGCAAAACTCCTGAGGCAGCGGTAGTACCTTTAACACATCCTTGACTTCTTTCCACCTTGTAGTTTTTAACCTGCCCAAACTTTTTCTATGTGTAACATCCTGCATCAGTTCCATGGCATAATCCAAAGCTCAAGTGGGTTATGTCTGTGTGCAACAGCCTGCTGCCCCTTGGTGAGCAACACCTCCTACTTACCCTTTCCACACGATGACTTCATTGGCATCTCTCACACCCCTCCGCCTGCATCTCCTTTTCAGATTGAATCTTACCTTCTGCTTTGCAATTTCCCTCCTGTTCTATGTTCTAGCTCTATTTGCACAGTGAAGAATTTAACCAACTCTTTACTTTGCCCTCCACCCCTTCTCAAAATGCTTAGAAATCAGCTGACTGTAGCAGATCTTAGCAGAACCACACAGCAATTTCCTCCTGCTGTGGTGATCTGATACACCTTTAAACAGGTATAGTCTGTAACTGAATCTACATTTATGCCACAACAGGTTGGTTCTACTATGAGCTGTCAGATGAACCATGCTTTCACACCTTCAAAGAGTCTAAAAAGGCCAGCAGAATGACTTGCTTTTAAAAAGCAAGCACTGACCTCCCTGAAGTCTTTTTTTAAAATCGGATGTCAGAGTTGTCACTTTGTACTCCTGGATCGTCAAAGCTGCTCTACGTGACAAGCTCCATGCTACAGTGACAGTGAGGGAGCTAGAAGTTCCTACCCTCACTTCTGAATCCATGGGAGTAGCCTCCAGTCCTGGGAGCTTGCTGACACTGGTTTCCATTGACCTTTTCTGCCATTTCAGTTTACAACAGCTCTTCCCACCCTCCCTGCAAAGAAAGGTTCTTTAGCACTTCCAAAAATGAACATCAGTGCAAAAATCCCAGCTTTTGTCACCTTACCTTTGAATGTCCATTATAGTCTGATCAATTACTCTACCAACTTTCTATGAAGTTTACTCTTTCTGGTAGTTCTTAAAAATGGGATTTGTAATTAATTCTTGACAAAACTTTTTTCATATAGCCTACTTTATAGCAAGTTTTATGTTTGATGAGTTACAACGTGCCTCTACTTTTCTTTTTGTGGACATAACTTCTACTTTGTGAAGGTTCCCTAGTTAAAAGCAGCCTCCTACCTTACTTTGTCAAAATCTTCCTTTGGATGGATAAATATTTATTCAGAGCATGTAATAGTTGTCTTAAAACAATTTTCAAGATACATGCAAGAATTCTACCTTTTTGGCAGCATCTGTTAATTTTCTTCAAAGTTTTCTAATTTTTGGGATACTAGACTTAGCTTGGCATGGATTCTTTGACTATCTGCTCCAAGAAATGAACTTTCATGGTGTGTAAACGTTTACTGTCAGCATGTGTTAGTATATATGGTAATGACTAAAGATTTTCATTGTTATTTGGCTGCATGCCTTTGCTATTCCTTAGGATACATCCCATGAAATGCTAAAGCAAATCAATCAGCTAAGCAGGTAGGAAGGGGATGGTGCCCAGTGATACACCTTCTTCTGTTTTTCTGCAAGGCCTGTGGTTTCAAACTAAGAGGATTTTGTGTTGCTTACTGTTACAGTTAAACTAATCCAATATTTTTAGTTTTCTTTTTAGGCATATGCCATAACCTCTTCACCAGCAGAACCTACACCACTCCTATATAACTACGCCTGGAATTAAATGGTCCTATCCACCAAGTTTTTAAGTACATACCTTTTTATACACACACACAAAAAAATACAAGAATAGAAAGTAAAGATACTTCTATTTTTATATATATATATTAAAAAAAGTATCTGCACTTCTATTATTTTATTTTGGTTTAAGGCATTTAAATAGTTGCTTGCTTTATGATCTCTTTTTCAAGAGAATTCTCACCAGTTGAACCCAACTCTGATTGTATGCCGATTGAGCATTTTATTCTATGCTAGAACGCTGTTTAATTCTTAAGTCTCTCATAGTGATCTTTGGCCTGCCTACCTATGTAAAAGCATTGCCCTGCCTCTGTGATACTGTATGCTTTTGCTCTCCAAACACAAGTATGAAACTATATCCCCTGCTACAAAAAATTAATTTAAAAATCTTCTGGAGAATCCTTCATAATCTAGTGGGCAGCGATGGTCATCACCTAGGAGAACTCCCTGAACTGCTGTCATCCAAATTTAGAAATAGCCATGCTTATCTCCTCATCAGTAAGTGTAACATAACATGGATCTGTTTGTACATCTAAGAAAAAAACCCATACTGATATTCTAATTTAAATGGTGAGGAAAATGTGGTGCTATACATTTAACGCAAAAATTTAAGAAAAACACTTAAACTACATGGTTTTTAGACCCCCAAACTCTTAACAGTAGATACCTTTCATATTTAATACAGCTTTATTACAAGAGATATCACCACTATTGCCAAAAGAGAGAGGCTATATAAAAAAATCCAGTGCAAAATTAAAGCACCCTACAAAATCTGCATTTCTGTTCCCAAAGACAGGCATTTAGACCTTGCAAGAACAACTGATTTCAGTGACTCTGAAGCAGATACCCACGGACACAAAGTTTAGACAGGATTGGCTGGAATTTTAGCTGTTGACTTGAAAGAAAAAAAATGGGAGACTCATTGTCTGACAGGTGCAAAAATTAATACAAATTGTATTAACACAATATGAAACAAACGTACATTAAATAGTTTTGTTTCCTGGTGCATCAGATTTTCAAATGAATTTTATAAAATTTACATATTTAATGAAGTTATTTAACTATCATTGTGGAAAACAGTTCTTTATTTCAAGTTTATATTAACTATAAATATCTAAGGACAGGAAAGATACTCTTCAAGTTGGCGTGCCTTACTTCCCCATCCTTTATGTCTTCTGCTCCTTGCCTTTTGGAGAAAACATCACAGCATAAGGCTGCCGTCTTTTTGGACGTTGACAGGGAGCAAGATCCTCTTTAATATAGCCTTAACAGAATAAGAAAAAAAATCTGAGGTAAGAAATACAGTATAAAAACATGCATAACTTTAGTTTAATTTTTTGTTTACCCTCCAAAAAAAAAATCCTGTGAAATTTTTTTTTTTCCTTTTATGGCAACTGATTCTCACTTGACAAAAAAAGTTAGAGATCCCAGGGTGCAATATCATTAATGAAAACACTCAGCTGCTTTCTAGGAGATGACTGCATAGTGATGCCATACAGAGAGAGAACTGAAGAAGAGAATGGAAACTGAATTCATCTATTAGAAACAAAATTTCATTTTTCATTGTCTTTTCTACAGAAGATTTTACGTAAGAGTAATCAAGTATGTAAGTATGGCAAATTCAATTGACTAATAAAAATCACTTTTAAAAATGTATTTCCTATTCATACACAGGAAACTTCAGGCACATGTGCTTTGTGGGTCTAAACAGTACATCCCTCTGTTTTGAGGGCATTCTTATTTATTAAAGACTTGTCCACCTGGAAAAAAAACAAACATGAATCTATGGATGAAGCACACCCTGAAAGCTCTCTGTTAAGAGAAGTATACAGAAAATTTCTATAACATGCTCAACTTAGCTAATTCTGACAGTAAGCAGACATTTTATGCAAATCAGTTACAGCACCTGGCTTCTGTCAAACCTTTCCTGTTTATCAGCGCTAACATCTGCTGAAGTGAAAGTAGCAGTTCCTACTTCATCATTGGAAAATGCTGTCTATGCAACTCAGTTACTTAAAAAAACCAAACACAAACCACAATTGGTTCAAGATAGCAATAAGAAGTAGAAAAATACATCCTTCGTACTCCACTACTCTGAGTGACAGCTGCAATTCCTCACCATGGGAATTCTCTCTCTGGTGTTTTGGTGTTCTTGCTGCACTCTTGTATAATATGGCTTTTTACCGAGAAAGGGTTGATCTAAAGTCTGCCTCTGATATGCTGTTGAGTACCATTAACAACTGAACAGCTCTTACTCTAGCAGAACAAGGAGATAGCCAATAAGATAATTTTAATGAGGCTGCCAGCAGATTCCAAGAGGGTAGTAACAATCTCCCTAACAGGATCTCTCAATCACCCAAAGTTATAAATGGACGTGCCTAGTTTAGACCAGCTCTCTCATCGGCTGGAACAGGTAAGAGGCAACCAGGCTGGAAGAGGAAGGACTGCAATTTGTTCATCTTGAAAGATAGTGATCAAGAACCAAAGGTGGTAGAATGGTGAGAACTCTCTCTCGTTACTTAAGGTAAAGGAGGAATAGATTAGCCTCAGCCAAGCCCTGTCTAACTGGATACACAGGAGAGGAAAGAGGCTACTCACAAAGGAAGCGGCAATTCAGAAGCGTTCCTGAGGTGCTGGCTAGCTAGCCTGAAGGATTCACTCTCCCTTATGTGATACCAGAGACAAATTGATGAAGGGAAAAAAAAAGAATAATTTTCCTGAAACCTAACCAAGCCCAAGGAAGCTTAACGGCCTGCAAATTCTATGACTAGCTTAACCTTTTGCAGCGGGTATTTAAGAAGGGAGAACTTGACTAGGGCTTCCAAAGCAACTCTGACATTTGTCCCACACAATATGGGGGAAAGAAGGGAGAACTTGACTAGGGCTTCCAAAGCAATTCTGACATTTGTCCCACACAATATGGGGGAGGCTTAAAGTTCTGAACACAGTGTTTGAAATACATACATTTCTTGTAAAGTACAGCTTTAAATTTCAAGGCTCCCTGTTCTGAAAGATTAAGCATGGTACTGCAACATTATCACACAAGAACACACACATCTCTGGCTACAATGTCCTATGCCTGACCTGAAACTGTTATGAAAACAGATAAAAATAAGTGAAGATTAATGCTTCACAGCTAATGACATACGCACAAATAAAGATAAATATTTAAAGTAATTCAAAGAGAGTTCATATAGGGCTCCTTACCTCAGAGTTTCACCACTTCTGAAGAAATGTACATATAGTACACTACAAACTCACCATATGTTTTAACATCATTAGTAAAAACTCATTTTTATACCAAGCTCTAGGATTTAGAAGAATTATTTAGCAAAGAACAATCTGCTGTGTGAAGAGTCAAAAAACCTCCCACCAACCAGCTTTTGAGTGTCACTAACAAGCAGGGTATATGCATTAAAAACTTCTTAATCACACCCCGCCTTGAACATTTTCATTATCATGTGCTATTATGGAGCTCTAAAGATATAGACAAAGGACATCAACACTGCTGTCTGTTTCTCCTCAGTAAGTACAATCTCTCAGGCTTTGCCTTTGAAAATGTCTTTGGGAGGGTTTGAAAATCCCATTAATTCTGCCTTCTCTATCAGGGCTCTAAGAGTTTCCTTACATTCCCTTCTTACTAATACAGGAGCTGCTAAAAAAAAAAAGACAATATTTATTCAAAATAATGGCTGCTGATAAGTAAACAGACCTCAACAACACTGGGTGAGAAAGGCTGCTTTATGAACTAGAGGTAATTTCAGGGGAAAAAAAAAAATCAGCTTTAAAAAGTGCTTTGTAAGCCTTTTTTTGCACGAACCTCTTTCCACACAAGTTTGGGTGGAAGGAAATCCAACCTCCCAGAAATTTTCAGGAGTGTTTGGAGGAATATAACGAAATCTGTGTCTTGAACAGGAAGCTAGTTTCTTTTCTCTCTCTTCTTCTGGAATGTCTGCATAATACTGAATGTCAGGAAAGGAAAAAGAAACAAGTTAACAAATTCATACATATAGAGCAACCGTTTTACACAATGACATTGTCAATCACTGTTTATTAACACAGTTATCTAAAAATAGTGGTGAGGATAGCCAAGAGTAGAGATTTGTTATCCAAATGACAAACACCTGGCCATTATCCTAAAAGCTTACTGAATTTACAGATTAAGTATAACCTCATGGTTTCAAGTTTGTTAGGTTTATGTCTTTTAACATACCATAGGCACATGGTTTAAGCATGTGTACAGTTACGTATGTCAACAGTTTTACTGACTGATTTTTACACAGCTAAGTAGAACAGGTGTTGAAATAGATGGGAATTTTCTAATAAACTGTCAGCTCGCATTTACAAATAAAATAGAAACATGAAAAAATGCACTACAAAATCCATCCTGCACAATTATTTCCATTGTCTAAATTTACAGTAGTAATAGCAAACTTAAGTCAAATTGCTTCCTACTTTATTACCCCCAAATTAGGAGTAAATAAAGAGCTAGTTTAACCAGCTGACTGACACTGGGACTCCAGAAACCATTTGCCAGCTGGGCATTCTCTGGCATGCACAGTAAATTAGCTAGCTACTCTTTTGTCCCTGTCAGCTTGTACTGGGGGCTGCAAGGAGAAAAGTATGCACACACTCCCAACTTTTTTGCTGGGTGTTCCCAATGAGTAGCATCATAGAAAGACAGTTTTTTTTCATGTAGTTTTCTACTGTTTTAATTTGTGACTCTAGTTAGCATCTCCTAAAAATAGCAATCTGCCACTTAGATATCCTAGAGTACCAAAATATTTTCAAAGTGAGTGCACTGTTTGATTCAAATACAAGCCAACAGTCACCATCTGGATTGTGCAAGAAACCTGACCCTCATTAAGGTGGTAAAACAATTCTACTGAAATGACGGTGTTACAATTCAAAAAGGCAAGCTAAAGTTTAAAACTTCATTCAATCGGCAGAAAAGTGATCTAGACTGGGGAAATCAGGAAAGGAACAGAATACCTCCAGCAATAGAAATTACTTCCTGTCTCCATCTACTGGTAGGATTTCAGAAAACCTGCCTACTTGGAATCTTAAAGTACACTAATAAATTCCTTTTTTCCTTACTAGATGGCAAACAGAGTATTAAACAGGCATAAAAATCCTCCTCCAAAAAATCGTGAGATAAATACTGGTAATTGTATAGAAAAGAGTCATCACAGCTCTGAAAATGTCAGCGACAAAACTGCATGAACTAGGAGAAGTAGACTCGTTTCATTTTCTCATTCTATAGTCTTGTGGGAAGCGCAACTCTGCCTGAAACTGAGGTACATTTTCTCCCCCCCTCTCCCCCAGTCAATTAAAATTTCTTGCCATTCTACAAAGCGTGACCCCAGAACATATTCTGCTCTTGAAGCCCTTATCAGGACAGGAATCTGACCTAGTAACACATGGGTCTCCTGGTCAAGTGTGATTCAGATTGTTAAGCAGTTTGTACCCCAAATTTCAGATTACTGGTCTGTCTACTGCTAAGCCCTGGTACGCAGGACAGAATAAACTGCCAGTTGCAAAGATTCATTCAGGAATGGTTATGAGCCCCTAGTAAAAGGTTCTTCAAAATGTATGGTGTCTTAGCCCAGGATACTCTCACACTCTTGACAGCAGAACCCCTTTCAGTCACTGAATTTGGAGATGCTTAGTTTGAAAATGTTTGCCACTGCTTTATACAATGTTCCCTTAAACAGCCTATGCCAAGACCAGAACTTAAGTGGGTATCAGTAGCTTGGGGACTGAGTCAGATATAGTAGGGTCACTCATGCAGCTGGATTTCAGAGACCCAGCTGAAAAAATATCTGTGTCACTCTGTTAAAGACCTACAGACTAATGAAAGAAGAGGAATAGGTGATTATCATTTAGTACATATCAATCTTCAGTGATAAAAGTTAAGAAATTACATAGTGTTAAGTCAACAAAATTTATTACAAGAACTCTACAGTATCTGTGTAAACCAAATAGATTAATCACTGAGTCTTACTTGGGGATAATTAACAGTGCACCTTATGTTTGTCCTTTAAATAGCCTGGAATTTTAGAAATCAGCCTACCAGAGGTTCGCAGTGTGCTGCATTTTTTTTTTTAATTAAAATGTTTATGACCAGTGAGCAATATTTATGGATCAAACAATTAAAAATACAGTACAGTTTTGTAGGAATAGAAAATAAAAAGATCAATCAATAATCAAGCTAAGCACATAGGCAAAAGAAATCTGAAAGTAACTTTTTTATTTTGGCTTGTCCAGAAATCTATTATGGTTGACAAAGAATGAGAAAGTCACATATATGTCCACTAAGCAGCAAAAAGAACTCCCAGCTGTTTTCTAGGTTGATCTCACTATCCACAGCATTTTCAACTCATACAAAACATTTGAGCTAGGCTTTTCCATGTGGGAAAAGATAAGCAACATCTCATCCTGCACTATCTTCACTGTAAAACAATTGTTTACAATTCTACAATTTGCAGTCTCAAAAAGACAACAAACCCTTAAAATGTTCCTCTCATTAGTTTAGCACAGTTACGTAGTAATTTCTGTAATCTAAATCTCTCTATACAAACATCTGATTCTACTTACCTAAAGCATAGCTAGACTTAATAACCACACTAACAAACATTACTTTTACAAGCTACCAGTAACTCCTGCATTCAATCTTTCTCTGATCACATTGCAAAATCATAACAAACCAAAGCAAGATTTCTTATCAAATGTTCTACACTGTAAAGTGAATGAGATGCTTCCACACAGTTTTAAGATAAGGACTTATAAAGGACTTTGATATCGGTCTGCTATGGCACATACAGAAGTTAAATCTCTCACATCTTCTCAAAATGACAGAGAACTCTCCCCACTCTCCCACTGCATGCAGCACAGGGCCAGAAACAATTTACTGATTTCTACCCACTCCCTAAGTATTTCCTTAGACTTTGGAGACTTTTCAAACCTGTATGACTAATAAGTAAGCCGAGACCTTTTTAAAGCACCATTAATGCTTTGTCTAATACTCCCTTTTCCATAGGCATTTCATTCAAAGATAGTTTTATTATGGTGCAGTGACACAGCCTAGCATTCCACACATTCCAAGACATTAATCTTGAACAGCATAGACTTAAAAAATCCCCAACCCCCCCAAAAAACCCAACAAACCCAAACTTTTCTGAAGTCTAAAGTAGAAACCTAATACTGTAAAATTTGAGCAGTAAATGTTTCCAGACACCATAGTTACCACTCTAACTTGCCAGAAAGTAACAAGAACTGGATTTGCTGAGAGAAGACTGGTAGGGTACACAGACAGGAAATTAAGACACTCAATACATGTCTCTTGGGCCAAGAAATAGACTGAAAGTTTGGGGGTTTGGGGTTTTGTGGGTTTTATTTTCCAACATCTCGTCTTCTTTCAAACTATTAAAATATATTATATTTTTGAAAATGGTATTTAGAGTTGACTGTAAACCTTAATTATTGGTATTTAATGAGTTTTACCAAAGCTATTTTTCAGGAATGTGTTTTTGTTAAAAATATACTCTAATAAATTTTCTTCAGCTAAGTAAACGTGACTTAACTACAAAGTGAATAGCAGGAGAACCTATGAAAAATGTTGGTTCTGTATAGGTGTGGAAATTAAGTGAAAAGATTCCAGAGAATCCATCATTATTCAGTCATTAACCCATACTTCTGGCAAGTCATAATGTATAAGATCATCACCTAATTAACTCCAGCCTGAAAGTCTATTAATGACCAAATGAAGTATGTCCTTATTACACATGTAATTACTTCAATATTTTATCTCTATAACAAGTATCTGAAAGAAGTTTAGTAATTTGAAAGGAAGGAAAACAATGTGAAATCTAAGATTTCATACTTTTTAACCTGCTAATGTAAACTTTTTTGCATGTATTTGCACATATATACACATTGGCACCCATGCTGGTACAATTATCTGAAAATGCAGCCACCCCAGAAAACAAGAAAAAAAAAATCAAGATACATCTATATATAGGTACAACAGGACATAGAACTTACTTGTTCCAGTATCTGTAAATTTCAGGGGAACTTTTTAGCTGAAGTTTAGAAATTTGTAATCATTCTTTGACTAGCTAATGTTATTTTGTATTAACAAATATCTTACTGGAACCACGATGTGAGAGGTTTCTATCCTCATACAGATACAGACAAAAAAATTAAGACTTTCTAAGTTATATGCAGTTACTACTGTTAAAAACAAACCAACCAACCCAAAACTTTGTAAAACAACTTTGGTGAACACTTAGTTCTCTGCTGCTGTAGGTACTGATGATGATGCAACCAGATTCATAACTGCAACAGCACTTTAGCACTTAGATACTAGCAGAGTTATAAGAATGGAAGCCTGACCAAATTTTAAAGCACTACTTACTATTTCACATTCCTTACAAGTATGGCCAGGCAATTTTCTTCTTTCTTCTTTTTTTCGAACAACCTCAATATGAGGAAAATCTAACACAGTATTCTTTCTGAAAAAGAATTTTTTTTTTTTCACATGATAGTACATTTATTTCTCTTACATGTCTAAAAAGTTTTGGTTTTTAGAAAACAATGAAGGAGAGAAGAAAAATATTAGAAAATGCCTGCAAAACCCAATCATACTGCATTTCATAGCTGAATAGGACCATTTTTGTGACTAAAGCAGTTCCAGGATTTTTTAAATGTAATATGATCTTTTATATAACCAGAGATGTGCATCTCCTCATTATGGTTTTTTATAGTGTGAAAGTAATTACTAGATCAAAATTACTCAAGTACAGATCTTCTGTAGAATATTTATTTGTCTGCGACACAGTTGTGCTTGCACTGATTTCTGCAAGAGGAACATATGCTGGGGTTCAAGAACAGAGCTAACAGATTCTTTTCAACTTATCTGCTCACAAAACACTAAACAAATTTTCCTCTACAAAGAAAACATATGCTGAGGTAAAAAAATAAGCTAACAACCATTTAACTGAAGTGGTTGGGTATCATTATGAAATGAAGACTCAGACTACCAATGACGAATATACAGAAAGGCAATAGAGGAAGCACTAAGAGCTACAGTGTTAAACATTACTCATTTATTGCCTTAAGGGGCAAAAAATGCCAGAGAAAAAGTTTTTTATTTGTACAAGCAACCCATACGCTCTTTGCTTAAATTCATGCATGACCTCACATCTGTAAGAAACAACATGGATTACAAAATACTGCATTCAATAAAACTATAAAAAGCAGAAGAGGCAATTTCTTCTCTTCATCAAATGTGAGGTAGGCATCTGAATGTCTTTATTTGGGGGGGGGGGGGGGGNNTTTTTTTTTTTTTTTCCCCCCCCCCCCCCCCCCCCCTCCAGCTTTTATCTGAAGCTTTTATGTAACTCACTAGATCTTTTACCCATGCGCACCTTCAGCCACCGGTATGTTACGTACAAAGACATTCATTTTATGGAAGAACAAGTTCCCTATAGGGAGGATATAAAAAGCCTTAAAATGCCTATACAGAACAAACTAAATTACCTTTCATCGCTTTTGAAATAGGGCTCCACAAAAGCTTTCTGCTTGGTTTTATCTTGTTTATCCTCATGTTCTGTAAGTATACATGCAAAACAAAAAATCACATGTCATAAGGTTAACAGACTGCCTGGAGAAATGTCTGTAAAATTATTAGCCAGCTATTAAGAAATACTAAAATGCCATGTACATTCGGTCTGAGACAACAGATTCAAACAGATACTAAAAATAGTATAGAATTGATTGAACAAGTGATCCAAAAGCATTACTGGAGTAGAAGGAAAACAACAGAGACACAAGTAAAAGAGATAAGCAGAAGAGCAAAGGAAAGGTTGCTTACAATAGAAATACTGCAAAACCTTCGATAGAACCTAGGACAGAGGGAGGTAAAGAAGCTGTACAGCTCTTATTCCAACTTCCATTACACATCCTGTATTTGTGTGGTGGCTATATAAAAGAACTACCACAGTATTTTTCATATTGGTTTATATTATGTCCTTACAACGAATAAATTTTCCCATGAATTTACGAAAAATGAACTCATGGTTTATTTGGCGTATTTGTTCCTAGAGAACAGAGCCTGATTTCAAACCAACTTTCATAGTTTAACCAGGCTAATGAAGACAAAACAAATCATATCCCACTCTTCAGTTTCTTGATTGCTGCTGTTATTCCCTTATCCTGCTCTTCATCATGAAGAGTTTCTTTTTCATCACATGCAGAAGGACTATCTTCTGGTAGGTGGGATTCATATTCTTCATGGGTTGTCCGATCAAACATTTCTGTTAAGGTATCATTCATTTTTTTTCCTCCTCCTATTTTAAAAAGCATAATGAACATCCAAATCAGCCTCTCAACGATTTAACTCAAGAAAGTGTATTTTGATTGCATGTGTATCAAAAGAACTAATATTTACTTCCTGCTCCAGTACTGCTTAACTCAACACCAAAGATACATTTATTCTTTCTGCAACTTCTCTGTCAGTCTTTTAAATGTGGACAATGCTTATCTATTTTTAGTAAAGACACCGTGATTCAATTTCCAAAATTTGATTAATTACTAAATCATTTTGATATACCTTTAACCTTAATACTGGATACATTAAACTTTTGTTCTGGTAATTATCAAGTTACCCAAGCAGAAGGAAATACTTTCTGCGGGTAGGAGATAAACTACGGAAATGTGATCAAGTTGCAACAGCTTAAAGAAACAAAACACAATGTTAAAAGTCACTGCCCTGCAGCCATGATTCACCACATACCATAAATTAAATGTGATATAAACACATTTGGATTTATTTTAAGTATACTAGTTCTATTTATATGCCATTAAAAATGAAATTAGTCTTCCCATAGAAAGTCTGATATGATTACATAGCAAACTTTCAAAACTGTTTGTTGTAAGACTGATTGTTGCAGGTGAGATCAGAACTATTAAAAAGAGTTAAATACTTAACCATGTAAGTACTGTAAGAGCAGAGCTACTGGCCCTACCTCAGCACAAATCTTATCATTTTCTCAGTCTATGTTAAAAACCTCAACAACAACCACTCATTCTACTGGGAAACAGACTGATCTTTGTAACCTACAAAATATATTACTGCAAACCATTTTCTACTATCTATTCATACAGGGGAAAAAAAAATACCCTTCACACTTTCCTCCTCCAAAAAAAAAAAAAATGCAAACCAAAGGAAAAAAAATAGAAGTCTTACTTGGACTGCTTTCCTGGCTTTGCTCTTGATTTTTCATTTTTAATTGCACACTTTCACTAACATATGTATAATCCATATCAATATCTTCCCCTCCGACTCTTGAATGAGAACCACCCTGAATAAAAAAACCAAACATGACAATTGCACTCAAAAGCAACTGGTGTAGCCAGTGTAATTGCTGTATATCTGAAACGCTTTCACAACAGTTACTGGCATCTTTTTGGACACTTTCTGTGATGTTTTTGCTGCAGTAATATCTGCATAATAAAGATGTAAAATCTAGAACATGTTTTGAAATTTAAATGCAAAGCATTTATCTGGTGGATTACATTACTTGATGGATAAGAAATGCCTTACAAGTTTTCATATTAAATTCTACGAAGATAAAAAGTAACAATGAAACACAGAAATTAACAACTGGCCAAATTAATGCATTCTAAGATAGCCTTTTAAGTGAGACAAACCAAACAAACTTCAGGAAAATTCTCAGAGATCCTAATAACCAACCTGCACTCAACTCAAAGAAAGATAATAGTAATTATCTGCACATTTTCAGTTACTTAATGTAAAGAGATATCACAGTTAACATTCTCACAGGAAAAATTATGAGACTTAGAACATTTTTTTTGCTTTAAAAGAAATCCCAACCCACCCTGAAACGCATCAGTGTCATATTACATAGCCACCTGGCTGAGTTTATCAAATACAACTAGACAGTGGAAATGTTTTAAGATAACTGTAGCCTACTATGCACAAACAAATATTTCAGGAGTGCAAACAAATACCAGATAAGATTAATTTGTAAAAAGGTGGGTTTGGTCTGCTCAGAATAACGTTAACAGTATCACTTTTGTAGGTTTCTTTCAATATCATAGAACATGCAGGCTTGTTACACAAGCTTACCTCTGTATCAATCACAGTAATGTCCATTTTGTACTGTGAAAGTTCAGCTCCTGGGTCTATGCTCCAGTGGAGGTTTTCTAAAGGTTTCTCTTTCAGGTCTGGATGCAGAGAATATGAGAAAAAAGGCAACTAATCAGAATCCAATTCTGCCAACAGCATCCTATAGTGTCTAAATTATAAGTCAGCTTTCCTTTTATCAATTCATCTTTCAGTTTAAGGGTTGATTTTTTTCAAAAAATAAACATGTTCATTTGGTGTAAATCATATTTTGTCTGAAGAGTTAGAAATAGATCTTTAGGGTTTTTTGTCATACAAAGGAGCGGTGTGCTCCCAGAATATGAGGGATGTAATACATAAAATATTCTTGCAGGTAAAATCTCTGTACTGTGGAAATCAAGTAGTATTAATACTGGTTAGAAGACATTATATAGATAAGAACACAAAAGTCAGGTCTTAGAATACAGGAGTACAAAAGTGTCTGGTCATTGTTCCAGAGATGGTTCTTGATTTAGCTGTGAAGTACAGGTTTGATTCCAAGCTACATGGCCCCACCAACTGCTGACAGATTTTCTTTAAATTCACAATGCAAGTATTTCTAAATAAAGTATGCCATGTAACAGCTTAGTTAAGGAGTACAGAAGCAGTGATTCTGCAATCGCAGTTCAAAAAAAAAACCAAACATTTTCAGACTGGGACCACTTAACAGGAAAGAAGATACAACTTCTAGGAAGAGTATTTGACAGTGTCTGTTCATTATCATTAAAGGTACAAATTTATTTAACAGATCATCAGGAATCATGAAAAATATTAACGAAGTGGCTTATTCTTACACTTAAGTACAGTTTTCAAGCATTTGATATAGTTTAAACTCAAAGTTCCTGAAACTTTATTTCAGTATCTGTTATTCACATGCTGCAAACAACAATGCTAAATAAATAAGAATGAACAAGATTCATAACCTGTTGTGTTTATAGCTGAATGTCAATGGTATATTTATTATGTAGTGGAAAAAGAATGCCAGGAAGACACAGATTGAAAACGTGGGGTATAATCTTGAGAAATCCTGAACAGGATGAGACTAAGTTAGAAGCAGAACAGAGAAAGTGATTAAAGTGGGAGAAAGGAAGATATGAAAAACTCTATTCAACCATAGCAGAGGCTGGAGGAGTGGGGGGCAATAAAAGGAACATTTTCAACAAGTTACCTTGCTCATTTTGCAGTGCTTTATTTTTTGATACTCTACAAGGGTTTGGCTGAAGAACAGATGCTGGTTCAGACTCTCCATGTCCTGTCCTTGTTTTCTTTCTACTTGGTACATGGCCACTGGCAACCTAAAAATATATTGCAATTTTACTATTTCCCAAAACTTAAATGCAATATTTCAAAAGAGGGGGGGGGGGGAAAAAAAACCAAAGGTCAGAAAAGCATACCTTCACATCATCAAAAAGTTGCTCTGTCTCTGCAGAACTTGGCAGTGGTGCAATTTTGAAGGGAGCAACTTCTTCTTTCATTTGGATCTGGTTTTTCTTATCTGAGAATGTTTTTCCCAGCATTGCCTCTTGTACATAGGATTCTTCCTGTACATCTCTGCCAAACAAACAGTTCTCGCTGTTGGCAATTTGAACAGACGATGAACCTTCAGGAACGGGCTTCCCTAGGTGTGAAAAAATGTCATGCAGAGTCACCTGTTTCAGTCTATTTTTACAGGTCTCCTCACTTCCTTGTTTTTTCTCTTGACAACGAACCCCAGAGAAGCGATCAGACAGATCCAAGGGCTTATCAACGGTATGTTCCCCATTAATATGCTGGTTGTCTGACTGAAAGGGGATAGAGTTCTCTTTGTTGAAGGATGTTTTTTCACAGCTAATTGCATGCTCATCTTCAGCTTTCTTTCTCTTAGCACACCTGCTTTCTAGCTGCCTCTGGTGTACAAGAAGGAAATCAGTCTTGATCACCTCATTTTTAGCTGCACAAGCATTTCCAACACAGGTTACAGCCTCATTAGTATTCTTCTTCACAACCATTTGCCTATTGATAGAGGCCTGGCTGATAACTGAGTTGATTTCAGTTCCAAGATTCAGTGGTGCAACAAAAGCGACATCTTCAGATTTGGATCTACTTTTATGAGATCTGGAACTGGAAGGACTGTTGAAGAGGTTGGTTTTGAGATTAGGCTTCAATCCTGAATCTAAAATATGACTTGTACTTGAGTTGTTCTTCGTACTGCTAGAAGCTCCAAAAACAGGAGAGGCTACCCGAGAATCCCAGTCAACATGTAGTGGAGTGTTCTGAGATGGATCTGAAATACTGAATACAATGAGAGACGAGATATTTTTCTGGAGTACATAGGGGGCTGGGAGGAGAGAAAGGCATACACAAAAATGTAAGTTTGCTATCAGTGACCTACTTCAAAGCTATCAGAGCTGCTAGTACTGAACTGAAAACAGAAGGAAAAAGAAAAGGGAAATTTTTGGTCTAGAAGTAAGTACTATAGCACTTAGAGCTGCAAAAGGCAAACAGACGTTGTCCTTCATTTTGAATTCTGTTCCACTTTCACCTGAGAACCAAGGACAGAATTAAGACTACCTAGGAATCTCGTCTACCAAAGGACTCCCTATCTTTCAATACAGAGAAATGGAACAAAGTGAGAGTGGCTGTGATAGCAGTCTATCTAGGTTCTTGTATAGATCCCATAACCATGATAATAACTGCCGAAAGCTTCTGCAAGTGAAGGAAAAATGTGCAGGCTTCTTTCAGGTACTCTGCTTTTTACTTGCCATCAATAAAATGTATATTGAAGATGACAAATAGGGGCTAAAAAAAATTTCAGTTTAGACCACAACATCCCGAGGAAAGTGGGAAGGGCAACAGTCAACTGGTATGACATCTAGTCAGCAGAAAAGTTTTAGGATAATTTTCCTACCCCAGCTCCAGGCTCCTTAACCCCAGGTTTATGAGCCTCAGAAGATGCCTCGCAATAAAAAGAAGTCAGTGAGGGAGGGACTGTGTACATAGAAAGCCCAAAACGGAAGCTTGAGAATGAAGTAGAAGTCCACAGTTTTGCACTCTATCAGCTCCTTTGCTTCTAATATTATTTACTTGAAGGAAGCCCGTGTAATATGAAAATATTTATTTCCATGTTTGTACCTTTAAAGCAAACTGCTGTAAGATTTTAAATTCTACTAAAACCAGAATTTCATATAAGCCTGTTTAAAACAATAATATTATAACCAAGTGGAAACACACCCTAAATTGTTGTCGTCATTTCTTGATTCAGAAACTGGATGTTTTCTTGAGTCTTCAGGCTGCATGCTCTCTGGGGCCTGGCCCATAACAGTATTAGGGCAGGGAGGACTCAGTACACTCTGGGACTCCTTGCAAGTGGTGAAGGAAAACAAAGAAAGAAAGCGTGAGAAGCTATTAGAATTAAAAAATAGAAGTGTGCTAGGTTTGCACATAAATACTCTGAAGACCCATTCAAAACTCTGAAAAATAATAAAAGTTACAAGAGAGTTGAAATTTTGACCAACAACTTCAAAGAAATCTTATGGAAATTAAAAAATTTCATCATTCAAATGCACACACACACAAAAAATAGTCTGCATACTATCATTTTCACTGTAGTTACCAAGCAAAAACATCAAATAATCTCACCCGGGTCAAACAGTCTCAGCACCAAATAACCTTTTTTAGTGTCTTAGACTTGATTACTGCACTAAGGGAGTTTGGCAGACGCAAGGATTTAGTCCGCTGTCTTAGTCAAACTTGAAAGTTGTATACACAGCAGGAACAGCACCCGTACCCTCCTCCCCAACCCGTGGACAGGTCAGCACAGTTATCTCTCTTCTTGCTAGAGTAATTCTGTAATGACTAAGCAAAAGCAAATCAAAGTGAGCTCACTGGAAGTTAAAATACATTTGCAGAACTTGAATGCAAAAGATAAAAACAACTGGCAAAAAAAGCTGACTATGTAAGAAATTTGGGAATACTACTTACAGGATCCTCTTGAACAGCAAGTCCAATTGTTTCTGCCACAACTGCAGCCAAGTTAAAAGATGGCTTTGGAACAGGATAGCCTCCCATCCTTGGTTTATCTTTATGCATAGAAAGAAGCTCACAATAAGTTATATATACATTATAATATCTTACTCCACTAACACACATGGTGCAAACACAGAACTGAAAAGATCACAAATTAAAATCGGTAATTATGGAAATAGTTTGACCTGTGTCAGATAAAAATCGTATCTGGAGGTGGTAAGTGGAGAAGGGGGGCAAAAGAAGAATTTCTGATGAGAGCAAACTGCTATATCATCACAGAGAAACATACTTCCACTTTGAATACAGCTCCCCCAAATTAAAATACAAATACAAGTTAATGTAAAAGTTGCTTTTCAAACTCCCAGTCCAGGGCATGATTAGTCTGAGAAAAGCATGTAGAACAGTGATAATGTATATTTATAGTAAAATGCTTGTGCTGCATATTTCCTAGGTGACACTTATTCTTCCTGTGTTTTAATTAGGAAAACAAATAGATGAGTTTCCCTTCCTTCAGGGGATTAACATTACTCAATTTATTAAACTGAGGCAATGTAATATGATGGGTAGGTACAAGAACTACAACCACCACAACCCTGACCTGCATGAATAATTCCAAAATGCTGATTCTCACAATCATTTATAGTTAAAATACTTCACAGAAAAACATCAGGGACACAAAGTTCTTCTCAGAGCACTGTTTATGGAGAAGGACTTAAAGACTTGTATCAATTCACAAGTGCAAAAAAAGGGAATAATTAACAGAAGCACTTCTAAACATTACATATTCTTGTCAGACAAGTGCAATTCTCAGAGTATTTTATCCCCTGTACAGCTGGAAAATCAGACGTGAGATAATTGGATAAGTTGCCTAAAATATATTTGCATTAAAAGGTGCACTGAGCTTCTTTTTATTTCTTGACTCTAAGCCCTGATGCTATGCCACTAGATCATGTATCTGGTGGCATACAGATGGGCATTACAAGATAGGCATTTCAGCAGCAATTCTGTGATTAAACATAATATCCTTTTTCTGGCTCCTGTGTTTAAAGAGATGAACACTCAGTTGTTGATGATCCCTCAGTTTTACAACATTTTGGCCTTATTTTGAATGGAATTAGAACTAGGTCTATTAATATACTTACTTGGTACAGGGGACAGCTGTGGATCACAGGTGTCTGCCACCAGTATCTCTTCTCCACGGTGACTGTTCACTTGTGTGGAATACTGCAGCATTTTCCCGAACTCTTGGAGAAGATATAGAAACATTTTCACATAGTGAAATTACGTATCCTGTTGTGATAATTTTGTGTAGATACAGACAACGATCCTGATCTTAAAAGCACTTGAATGCGAATTTTGATATGTCAGTAGATCCATAACCTAACCACATCTGATTATTTTTACTCTGAGGTACCACTATGACAAATTAGTCACAAATATTTCATATTAATCCTTTCACTCACAAATATGAACCTAGCCAGTCAGCTACAAAACAATACTGATGCATAATTACATCACTTTCTATATTAACCACATAAAAAGTATGTACACAACCTGTATTTGACCTGCTAATATGGCAACAAAACTGTTAAAGAGTAAACCATCCAAGCGAATAATTATCTGCATCAGCTAAGGAAATGAAAAGGTGAAAAACCTGAGATTTTAATCATGATCAATTTTGTGCCTTGTAGTCCTTTCTATCTGGACACCAACAGCTTTTCATAGGCATTAACTCTGATAGTTATTTACACCATTTCCTACATATTTAACGTTGGCTTAATATAGTAGCTCATTTTATTCAGAAAATGGAGAGAAGTAGGTGCATTAGAAAGGAGAAACTATTCACAGCACTGAAATTACATAGGCAAAATGAGTAAGGGCATGAATAACCAACCCACCCTTTTCTCCCTACAGTTGTGCTATTTTTATTCTTGGAAAGAACCTTTTAGTCAAGACTTATATTTAGATATAATCATGTATTATTTAAAATACTCTTTTTTTTATTCCACAACATAAATTAACACATTAAGAACACCTGGATTGTTTATTCTATTTCCTATGTGTCATTAAAATACAAGCCCGAAGTCCCTTATTACACAGAAATATTTCTTACAGTTAAAATACATTAGAGCTATTTCTGTGACATTACAGAATGAAATTTAGAAATTAAATGTGCACAGTACTTCTGGACTTAGACACAAAACAAATGCAAACAGTGTATCACTACCAGAAAAAGAAAGGTAACGTAGCTGCTAGAATTAGGTATCTATCAGTTTCAGTAATATTACTATAATCGAATAATCGCTGAATGCAGCAAAACATTTACTTCACTCTCCACTAGGTGGTGACAAAGCTGTACGCACAAGTCAAATCCTAACATTTTTTTAGTTAGTTTGGAGTTACAGAAGAGATACAGGCTGAAAACTGCTATCTTTGCATGTGTGTGTGGCTGAAGAAAAGTAGGAGGCTGAGATAAGCTTTGAGCATATTGGTGATATAACAGTTACTGCTAAGGACATTTTTCCCCTGACTCATGTATTATAGCATAAATGGAAAACAGCCAAACCAAAAAACTCACAAGATTGTTTTTTGTTAGTTTTCACCCTTTGCAATCAAATTTATACATCATCTTTTTCCTTAGCCCTTAAAATGTATTTTAAAATTAATTAAAAAAAATTACAATACTCTTACCACTGTTGCTTTCTGAGAGTTCCAAATCTGGGTGTGTATGTTCTGTGTATCGGATATGCCTATTCTCTTTTTTTCTTCTCATACGATTAACCACAGAAAATGAAGAAGTCAGAACTGGAGAATCTGGAATAACTCCTTCTTCTAATTCCACTGCTTGTTGCTTTCGCTCCCTGAAGACCAAATTACGTGGTGGTCAAATAAAACCCCAAATCAGCAAGATGAAGAGCTTTCATTTCAGCAAGCGGGACAATCATGGTTCAAGAAAGCAACAATTTAGAAAATACAGCCATCTCAATAACATCACAGTTTTAAGAAGTAATATTAGTACCCAGGTTTTAAACACATCTAACAACAAATTCACACTTGATCCATCAAGCCTAAGAACAGCACACAACCCTAGCTCTTCATGTTTGAAGTCAACATTTAATTAATGCACTACAGAAGACTTTTGTCCCACAAGAAACTAGGGACTGTAGTTTCTAGCTTGTCCTCAGATGCATGTGCTACTTGAATGAAAGAATGCTGAAATGGATTCCGGACTGGTGTCTCGCTCCCTGTATGGAAGTCCCTGCATACCCCAAGAATACTGTCTTAAAACCAGAACAAAAACTTTTAGACAATTTTAAATGGTAATGAACTGCCCTATACTAAAAACAATCCCTCTCCAGACCACTGGATGATACCTCTCTGAAGACCTTTATGAGGTGAGTAAGAGGAGTCTAAAAAGCAATGTAAACCATGTAAAGTAAGTAATGTAAAACACAATATGATGAAGTTGATTTTCTCTCACAGTCAGCTCTAACAGCATGGTGCAGAGTCAGCGTATAAAAACTGGCGTAACAAATAACTATGTCTTTTCTCTCTAAAAACTATCTAGACATAGCAAGGAAACAACAACAACAACAAAAAGAGTCCATTTCAGTTCTTTTAACTTAAATACAGTTTGGTAGTACTTAATAAGGGCATTGCTACCTGTCATATGGTGGTGGTAGTGAGAAATGGAAGAGGCAGTAAAAGAAAACCACAAGGAAATCTAACTCAGCCTGCTTGGTCATCTTTCTGCAGAGGCACTTTTCCTTATGACTCTCAAGAGAAAACATGGGCCAAAAGATCATTTCCAAACTATAAAGAGAAGGATGTAAGGTTTTGATCTAAGGGAAGAAGAGGAAATATGGATATATTTCTGCTAGCATTGAAATGAACCACAAGATCTTACATAACATAAGTCAATAACATGATGTAAAATTGTAGAAAGCTGTCTGGCTTGAGACAAGAAGTGTTTTAGCAGTTAGGCTTTTTACCATGACTAACTTTGAACACTTAATGACAAACATTGATGCTCTGAAGTCTTGATGAATCCTACTCTGTGATTTTGTAATTCCTCTTTTCTAGCATGTTTACAATGAAAGCACCATAACTGGAAAACTGTATCATCTTCTAGAAATGTCTTAAGAAACAAATCAAAACAAACGCTAAAACAATGTATTCATCCAGTTACTTTGCAAATTTAAGTTAGCTGTTAGAGTTCTCTTTAAATTTACCAGCAGATGTGGCCTTGTATGACAAATTAGCCTGCTATAAATATATTTTTTTGTACCTTACTTCTGCGCAAGCCAAGAGGCAGTTCCTACATACCACCACAAAAAAACTATCAAATGAAGAAGCTGCCATACATACTAGACATCATAAATACGCAATAAATAATTTCTGAAACATGGAAACATTTATCTGAGACCCCCGAAAAGATTTCTGCAGAAATTTCCTTGCTGTTTCCATCCACGGATAATGAACTTTTAATCTGATAAAGGACCATGTAATATAATTCTTCTAAAATTTCATTGATTTCCCTTTTATAAAGGATTCTTAGATTTTTTTTTTTTTCCTAAAATATTAAACCTTGGTAACAAAACACGGAAGATTGCAAAAGTCTAATTTTATGTCATGGACCAGAAACAATCTATTACCTTGCACCTACATGATCATGACATATTGATCTAAGTTGTTCATTCGAAATAAAGTTAACATGACTATAGCTCAATTGAAACAACCAAATACAGTGGCTATATCACAAACAGCAGGACCATCCCTGTTAATTACTCATTATCCACTCAACTCTGCACTCATTTAAATGACCACCTACCATGCAGAGCAATAACTTAGTGTTACATTGTCCATTCTCAGTTTTCCTACAGTGGCCAGAGATTTTTACTGAAAGCTAGACTGCAAGACTGGGGATCAGACTAATGCATTTGGATGGATCTGTCTGGTGTCAATTTTTTTAGTATCACCTCCTAACTGCTGTCAAGCTGCATAGCAGAACTGTTATCGAGAAGTATATAGAAATTTGTTCCTACTTGGTATTAAAAAGGAGTCATGAAATATGTTACTCCAAGAAGATGAAATGCATACAGAAAAAGAAAGGATGATTAAAGTGCAAATGATGAGAGACAAACCAAGAAATACAAAGGAATAGGACCACAGTCATTTTGAACTGAACTCAAAGTTGTTTTACTCCTCTACCAAAGTTACTTTCTGCAAAGACAAAAAGTTACATGCAGGAAAAGCCTTATGTCTTAAGTCCACGCATCCTGTCCCATTCCCCCCATGCAAGTATGCAACTTGTTCATAGATAGGCAAAACTGAGATAAGCTTCAGATGATGTCAGACCAGAGCTATACAAGAAAGGAATACTACCTCTGCCTTGCACAGTGCGCCTTATTTGCATATTAACCACAACATTATATGGCACATTCTTGCTATCATATCAGATTACAATTTGACAGTCAATTTGTAGATCATTATTTTATTGGTTTTCTTTCTAAATTTATGGGTTTTTTTTTTTCTAAAATTGCAAAATTATCCTAAGTTTATTTTAAAAATTTATTGCAAGATCCTGACTAGCTGAGAAACTACTTTTTGAAGTCTTAACCTAGGAGGAAAGAATTTGTGAAGAGTCAACAGAGGAATAAAAGAATGAGATGTGAGGCTTTGCTATGTGACGCTGTGACCAGAATAATCTTGAACAATCGTTAAGCCAAACAGAATTTCTATGACAAATTTATATCTCTGACAGTTTTTTTTTTTAAAAAAAGATGCACACAGTTAAAAAAAGCAAAAATTCTGCACAATGCAAAAAATGCTAGTTTTATGTTGTTACAGTGGCTGTATACTATCTTTTTACAATCTATTAAAAAAGAGGAAACAAGTTTTAAAGGCTTAAAAGCTGATATTTATATTCCTAGACTTTACTACTGATGAAAGGGGGGGGTGGTTTCCAAAAAACCTCAAAACTTACTCCAACTCCTTCTGTAATTGCTGGAACTGTTCAGTTATCTTTTTATTTTCATCTTGTAAGTTGTTTTTTTCATTCACTGTAATTTATAGGAAAAAAAAAGAGAGAAAAAAATCAATGCACACATGTTAACATTATATCATATGTAATTTTGTCAGGTCCTCTAAGAAACAGAACTAATTCTGAAATGTAATACCATACACTCTCTATGACTTACCAAAATGAATTTTCAAGCTAGTCATTAAAAAGGTTGTAAAATGGTGTGTTAGAAAAGGCAAATGTATCCCAATTACTGGATCATAAATTTGTTCCACACAATCATTAACTACTTTTGTCCATGTATATACAAGTGAGAGTGTGTTGTAGAGATGAATGAATTGCTCACTCAGCTCCATGGGCAAAATTGCTTCCTTAGGTTGAAGACTGCCTGTGAAGTATAAAATAACTAGAATTTGGTTTTAGCCACCAAAGTAACCAGCTAATTGGAGAGAACAGGGGGAAAAAAAAAAACCACACCAATTTCTTAAAAAGCAGTAAATATTTTGTCAGAATTTTTTAATGTACTTTTCTTAATTTCCTATTCATTCTGTCCACACTTCACACAAGTTTACTGCATCACATTCAGCCTTTTTCCACACTGTCTCAAACTAATGTAGTCCTAGCTCCCAACTTTTCTGTTCACTTTAATTTTTATTTTATTTTTTTTATTTTTTTTTTGTTGTATATTTTACCTCTGGATTATTCTTGACTGACCTTTTTTGCTGGTTGCAGGAAATACATAAGTTGTCCTACAGATCTCGACCCAAACCCATGGAAACCTACTGTTCTGTGAGACAGTATTCGAGAAGATTTGTACCTAATAGGGCTCACCTTTATTTTTAAGGCTCAGAGATTTATTTAAAGATTGGTTGTACCCTGTTTGTTGTTAATCATTAAACTGAAGAATTCAGAATATTTTAATATCAGTATCCAGTATTAAAAGTCCTTTTAAAAATGATGTATTTTATATTAGTATAGAATCTAATATTTCTGTAATTTAAGCACTGAAAAGCTACTTTTTGTGTCTGGCAATTCCCATATTTTAAATCTCACTGAATGTCTGCTTGTTCTTGATCAAGCAAGACGACTAAATGGCACAAAATAATTAATTAATGGGAAAGATACCATTAACATTTTAAAATCTTGTCCTGTATTTTTCAGCACTTTATACAACAAATCTTTCCGAACTCTCTTCATAAAGACATTTGTTGTGTCCTGCCTTCGTGTCACCCAGAACAGTTTATTTTTTCCCGTCCCATATGTACAACTTCCTGATTTCAAAATGAGCTAGCTACAAGCTGCCTGGCATGAAGCGATTCTTTTGTAGCTTCAGAGGGTTATGTGAAGGTTATGAGTTACTGGGGTTAACTCCCGAGACCAACTACAGGATACAAGCTGGACCCTGGGAACTTCTGTTTGAACTTGCTACTTTGTGATCACCAGTTACTTTTGAAGTCAGGGTTTCCTTAGGAAAACTGGCCATCAGTCATTCTGTGCTTTAACTGTAGGAATAAACAGAATCAGCCACATTTTATCTACAGTAGCTACTTTACATTATAAGATTTTTCCACGTCAGTTCACTTTCAGTATCAGCGTTTCAATCTAAGAAGGTGGGTCAAATGACTAGCAACTGGTATTACACAGTTTCAGACTGTGAAGTATCCCCCGACTGAACTTCTTGGGCTTACTAAACACACCATATATAAATTATATCAAGCTACAGGAATTCATGAAGAACTAGTTTACAAAATAGTATGTTTTGTCTTCAGACTCGCGGGCAAAACTCACTAAGCTCAGTGATAAGTTTAAGATTCTGCTGCCGGATATTTTCAAACTCTTGCTGCTTCTTTCTCATATGTTCTTCGGTTACAGCACAACGATCACATAATCCCGCTCTTAATCTATAATAAAATTAAGAGAAAAAAGTCCCTCTGTTAAGAAAATACTGTCATATGTGAAGCAGATATCCACACTTAACTGGCCTTTTGAACAATGAAAACCAGAAAATTTCTGACAACTATGCAGAACACCACTAAGTACTGTGGTTTTATATGTTGACACAGCAGTATTTTGAGACTTCTGAATGGCCTAATACTACATATACTAACGTTTGCATAAATGACTGTAGGTACTGAATACTTCTAAGGCAACATGCATTACTTTATTAAATAAGTGGAGCATGCTACACCTTGCCACTGAAAGCCTTTGTGAGGTGTCCTACTAAGAATACTGTCAGATATAAATTACCATTCCTTATAAGTAAAGTTCATTCAAGCAAATACAAATAAGCAAATCATTTCAGTAAATATAATTACTACTTCATCTAACGCTTCACTGACATTAAGCAAAGTAATCAAATAAAAAGGACAAATAGTAAGTTTGCTCTGCAACAAATACCAAGCAAACGTGAAATCCTTTTATCTAGACACCAATTAGAAGTGGATCAAAAAGTCCATATGAGGCATTGCCTCCACTGTCTTTAATGGTTTAGATCAGCTGTTAAAACGTATCTGCTATCAGAAAAGGACTTACTATGATCACTCCATCTTACCTGACACATTCATTAATGACATGAAATGTATGTTCATTTTACAGGTGAAGTGTATTTATTTCTGTTACATGTCAAAAAGCTGTGAAAACCAGACTCTCTTTTGCCTGCTAAGAGACCAATTAACTAAGAGTTCTGCGTTGCTGCTGCTAGCACATGAAGTATTAACACACAAACAAATAAAACACCCAAGTTTCCAATTCCACAGTTGAATATTGGAAGTAAAAGCCATGTTGGTTTATGGGTATTTTAATATTGTGGAATTATGGAAAGAGCAAAATGCCAAAATACCTCTTCACACTAGCTTATCTGACTAACTGTGTAATAAACACAGTATTATCATCTCCTTGTATTAAACCACATTAAATACTCTTTTTGCTTGCCACAATGTGAGTACTTAATCCGCTAAAGGATTAGAAAAGTCCCTCCACTCTGCAAATGTCTCTCTACCTATGCAGTGTGAAAGTTTTATTACCTGCACGGTTACAACTTTATCCCTAATGCCTTTCACAGAGAAACAGAGTGAAAGCAAAATTTGAGTATCATAGCTCTAAAATTTGAGGTAACACAGGAATGTGGGAAAATAATTTACTATGTAATGATCTTCTGTTCCCAGCTTCTGAGCTATTAGCAGCAAATTTAACATATGCTTTACAAAACAGGTATAATTTTTAAAGATGAAAAAATGCTCTGTAATTTCATGTCTATTGGTTTTGGTTTGCTATACCAGATTAAACAGGAACAAATAAGGGAAAAGCAAAATGTGTTAAAAGGCAATCAGAATGTCTTAAGTTCAAAAGAAGACAAGAGACAGAACCTGTGATTAAATTCAGGTAAAACAGACAAGTGGTAAAAAAGACCCCCTCATATCTGAAAGATTTCCCAGGGAGTTATTTCATGAGTTTCAAAGTCTACTGTATAGTTTGGCCTTGGGTTTTGTACTTCTAATACATCTCAATTGATATAAAATTTACCTCTACAAGAATGTATGGAAAAGAACATGCTTTAAACGGCAGCCTGCCTCCCAAGCTGATCCATTTAACTTCTGTTTATCTTAACTGAACACAGCAAGCTAAGTACTTTGAAAATAACAAAATAACAAAAATTTAATTCCGTCAGAAGAAGCAAAATTCTACACTTTTCTTTAAAACGCACTATTTGGATTCTATTAAAAAAGGACTGATTTCCTAAAAAACCCACCCAAACACCCAAGAAAGCACCAAACAACTTGCAAAGTACGCAGAGCTACTCCATAAGAGCAAAACACAACAAACCCAAAAGCTAAAAGACACTACTTCACCTGTCTTCTAAAACCTTGATAGTGTCATGAAGTGCTTTTTGCTGTTCTCGGAGTTGTTGGTTCTTGGTGTAAAACTCTTCAAGCCTCTCTGCATCCCTAAAATCAAATAGAGAAAAAAATTAGTTCTAGCTTTAAATTACAGCGATTAGTTTTTCAACAGAGAATTCTCTGGCATGTTTCTTTCATATTCTTGGGAAATATGATTATCATCAGCACAAATATTAAGTTGAAGATAAATGAAGCAAGTGTTGCTGATGAATGGTAATTTAGAAATGCCTGAGTTAGGAAAGGAGCAGCTAGTTTCTAATTCATGCTACAGCCGAGCTTCTGTTAATAAGTCTTTTTTTTTTTTGCTCAGGACAAAAGTTAGAGTTGATGACAGTCAAGGCACAAAAGCTAAGAGTATTCAAGCAACAATTTCAGGTAATGTAAACTCAAGCACTTCTCTTACTTTACTGTGTTGCAGAGCTGTTGGGAAGCTAATTGGGGGCTTTCACAACCAGGTCATTTTGGTCTTGTCTTAGCACTGAGTGCATCTTGCAGCCTGGCAAACCGCATTAGGTTTGTAAAGCTCTGACAAGTCTCTAGATGCATCAGAGCCTTAGCTCCTCAAGAAACAATTATCAGAGTCTATAGAACATGGATTCCCATATGAATACAGGTAAGAGAACTCTCTTCCCCAAAAACTCAGAAATAGATGATATTGGGGAAAATACCTTATCTAAAAGCCAGGACTATTTAATTAACAAAGATGATTTCCTCCTCAGAAGAGCTAAGGGAAAGTGGTAACATTAACTTCCCAGTTTTAGCTCCCCTTCATATTTATTAGCAGATCACAACACCTTTTTAAGCTGCAAACAAGGTATGAGCAACAAGCACAGAATTTTTTTCTACAAAGAAATTAACTTTCAGTAAAAGCTAAGCAGCTGAATCTACCTAACATGACAATGACTAACTTCTGAGAGTTCATTCCCAGCTCTTCTTTTTACCATGGAATCCTTTGTACATTCCATGAAAGCAGGGGTTTGTTTCCAGTGTGGCTGAGATGTATTATTTGAGGAAGCCATGAAACTGGCTCACAAAAAGCTGCTAGGCACACACAAACAGGAAATGAAAACATATTTACTAGCTTGTTGATACAATTATTTTACACAGACATACTTTTAAATTGGCACTATGATGAGTCATAAAGTGAATGGGACAGATGGAAGCTTCTGCAGTGTACGATGACAGACATATTTTATTAAATCTGAAATTTAAGTACAGGTATTTTATTTTTCTGTACTACCATCCAGACCAATATTGTCCTTTTCAGCTGCATACACAACATATAAAACAGTTACATGCAAACAGCACTAGGGACCATTTAAGACTCATACTTTCACCTGGGGAGGACAAAGTGTTGTGTTACCTCAGTTCATTAACCAAGTACAGTCAGGCCATGGCCAAATTTGAAGCTGACAAAAGCAGTCTGTATTTTTCTGATGTTTATGGCACAAAAACCACTAATTTTTTTCAGTTTATGCAAATTACAGAAGGCCTAAAATATCAAATTTTAAAATCTTTTCTCAAGCTACCTTTAAGTCATTCTATGACATTAAGTTATTTGTGTAAAAACAAAAAATTAAAAGAGACATTAAAATAGACCAATACTCCATGCGTTCCATCTAAACCCTGTAAAATGTCATATTAACATAATAAAATGACAGAAGGAACTAGTTT
The DNA here is from genome assembly GCA_018403395.1 of Gorsachius goisagi. NCBI lineage: Eukaryota > Metazoa > Chordata > Aves > Pelecaniformes > Ardeidae > Gorsachius > Gorsachius goisagi. The sequence continues at coordinate 47,130 of BOSO01002062.1, forward strand.
TTTGTGGGGTTTTTTTTTTGTTTGTTTGTTTTGTTTTTTTTTTTTTTTAGAATTCCAGTGCACCTGATAAACATGACAGACACTTTTGGCTATGAAGGCACTCTGCATAATGAACGGTCTCTGACCTAGCATTTACAAGTCATTAGCTCCAATGCTGAAGTGGGATACAAAATAAGGTGCTCATTGTCAGCTGATTACCAAGTCTGAAATAGTAAACCCCAGGTATTCAGATGCACCAAGGAGAATAAGACCTCCTACGAAGGAGTACTGTAGCTACAATGTGGTAATTGTAGAAAGATTTCCACAAACAATAATTAAACCATTCAGTATGTGTTCAAGTCACATCACTGATAATATCCACCATATAGAAAATTAACTGATCAGTTTCAGATTTCAGAACATGGAAGCAACTCATGATACACCAGGTTAACAATAACAGCAAGAGATAATTTCATCCTTTTAGATTAAAAATGAAATAACTAGTTCATTTATGAATTATACATAAGAAATAACAAGATGTTAAACTGAATTTTTTTCCACGAAAGTAAGTGTAGCCTCTAAATATAAAACAGAGCATCAAATATTTGCTAACTGAAGGCCATCTAATAACCTAATATAATTTCATCTATTAACATAAATACATTCCCGTGATACTGCAATATCAATCTTAATGTTCAGAAAGCATAACTCTAAAATGTAAACAACACATATGCTATTTGGATTTTAAGGGAAGATCTGACAAATTCCACCATTCAACCTGAACTCAAAATCTTGCTAAAATTCATATGAATTCGTGTTTCCAGTTGACTAAAAATTCAACAACAGAGCAAATAAGCAACTGGACTCTATTGCTGCCTTTTTTTTTTTTTTTAATAATTTGTGAACTCTTATGCTGAATGAAACAGCAGCTGCAAATAGCATACACTGTGTTCTACCAGTGCAAATCCTGCTGTAGGTTTGGTGAATTGCTTGGTAAATGCAAGGAATCCTGATGGTACCAGAATAAGGTAGATGCTGTTGTAGAAGTGATTAATTAATCTTTCCTTCTCCAATTCCTTCCTGAAGTGTTCCGTCAGCTACCACTGCTATCTTCTAGCAGCTTCCCTGCAGCCTTTAGCTCCCAGAAAGTGCAAAGAAAACATTTGCACCTGCTCTGCAAACATCAGAGTGACACCGTGCAGACAAAAGTCAAAACCATAGGCAATTTTCTATAGCATTCACATATGAGATCTGTATGAATGCAGCTGAAATGTGAGAAAACACAACACTGTGCAGGCTCAAAGTGCTGTTGTGGATTATCAAATGCCAGCAGGATGGGCAATATTTAACAGAAATAAGCAAAACAAAAGCTCAGAGGAGATTTGAGCACTACAACAGATAAACAAAACCCAAAAAGATACCTAGGGAAGAGAGCAATACAGGCATTACACAACTGAAGGCAATTTCTTCCAAAAGCCTAGTGAAAAGAAAGAAGAACAATTTTCCTTGAAGTGAGACACACTTATAATTGCAGAAGAACAGTTATAATAAAAGTAGATGACGAGATAAGTATGTACTCTAGTACAATCAAATTATACTAGAAAAGCCAGTACCATTATAAGATGCATTTACACGCTTCACATTACAGGAAAAGGAAAGATGGATTCCACTAGAGGGAATGTACTCCTATGGAAAGAGCACCTTTGTTTCCCTCCCAGCCAGAAATGTAAGCGCATCAGGGAGTTTAGACAGTAACTGTCAAAAATGCTTGACAGTTGCTTGAGATACTATTGTACAAAAGAAAGCACATGATGGTCTAATTTTTCTAGACTAGGGGAGGGTTATTTCCTGCTCATACAATTTGGAAAATTTAACTAAAAAGAGAGGCAACTAAAAAACCTAATAGGATTTAATGAGGAAGAAAACTGACTAGATGATGATATAAATGTTAATTCTAAAAAAGCACAAACTATGCTCGAGAGCACTGTGGCTACACTTTAAGATTGTATATCTGACTTCAGACGGCAATGCTGGGAATGCAAATACAGAGTATTTTTTCTAATTTTATGAAGAGTTTAATTTCTTTAACATATCTAATATAATTATATTGTTTTCCAAAGTGGAAAAAAGAAAGAATTTAATTTATTTTTATTCCTCCTACACAGCACTTTATAAAGTCCAATTCATAATACAGGTCATATGTAATATAAACATAATACTAATGTAATTAAACTTGAAGTCAAAATTTGAATAAAGATTCACATTAGCTATACCTCTTATCATTTAATTAAATGTGGCTTTAGTCAGCAGAATGAAAACAGAAACTGATTTAATGCTGTAAATACATATTGTAATTCTACTGTACATGTAAATCTTGTAATTCAGATTTTTTCCCCAAATTGCTTCTAATGAAAAGAACTAAAAATTAGTAGCAAATAATGACTGCAAAAGTAGTTACATGTGTCTTAAAATATAAGAATTGAGTGAAAATTAGTAAGGTTATTATCAGAATCTTTACTGAATGACTGAAAGCTGAGTTAAGGCACAACACCTGATACTAAAGGCAAACAGCAAAAAAAAAATTCTGAGAAAAGTTGGCTCGCTGTCTTGTCACTTACTTCTCTTTTACAGATTTGATCCCAATTTTAAAATGTCTCCCTAATTATCTTTCATATTAGAAATGTCAACATCCTGATAGGCACCTTAGAAATACTGTAGATAAGAAAACCCTATGAGTAATTTGTCCAAGGAAGGCTAACCTAGCCTAGGTTACACACCCTATAAAGAGTTACGTATATCTTTAGATTACTTCAGCTGAATTAAAGTGAGCAGAGTTTTGTACACATCTAAAGGAAGAATCCATGAAACCTCAATTGATCTTACAAGAATTACAGCTCATTAATGGTACTCAGACTCTCCTTTAATAAATTAGATCATTATGATGAGTACTTACAAGCATCTTTCCTTTTTCAACTTAGATATTTTCAGCTGTAAGCCTGAAAAGTGGAAAGAAGAAAATACATGTTATAGAATCCCCATTCAAAAAAATGAGTGAAACAATAAACTAACTCTCCTTATGCCAATGACATCTGCAAGACAGAAAAAATGTACTAATTTGGAAAGAAAATGGTTCATTCTAGACTTCTAGAGTATGTTCTACAGGATCTTCAAAACAAATATAGCTATTACGATCCCTAGGAAATAGGTACTTCTTAAACAGGCAGATTCCCACTTAAACAGGTATAAAACTATAAAAATATCATCTAGTCCAACCCCCCTGCTGAGAGCAGGGACATGCTTAACCAGATCAGGTTGCTCAGAGCCCCGTCCAACCTGGCCTTGAATGTTTCCAGGGATGGGGCCTCCACTACCTCTCTGGGCAACCCGTTCCAGTGTTCCACCACTTTCATTGTAAAGAATTTCTTCCTTATATCCAGTCTAAATCTACACCTCTTCTAGTTTAAAACCGTTACGCCTTGTCCTGTCACAACTGGCCATGCTAAAAAGATTGTCCCCATCTTTCCTATAGGGCCCCTTTAAGTACTGCAGTCAGGTCTCCCTGCAGCCTTCTCTTCTCCAGGCTGAACAGTTCAGCTTGAACATATTCAGTTGGAATATAAGGTGTCTTGTGAGCCTTCTTGCAAAAGCATTGGTCATTTAGGATAACACAATAAACTTGTGAAACCAGAACATTTAAGAAAACTTCCAACAACTTTGAATTTAAACCAAAACACATACCCGATACTACATCTTAATACAGAAAACATAGGTTAAGGCAGCTAGTAGACTTCTTTATTCCCTCCCCTACCACACTCAACTGGGAACAGCTTAAAGGGGAAAACTACTTGCTTGAGAAGGTTCACTCTTCAGGCCACTTATAATGTAACAGTCAGGCAAGCCAGAGCCTCCGTGAACTCAGAGACTGCTCCAAGATCCCAGTAAGAAAATGAAGTAAAAATGCACAGAGACTACTTAAAAAAAAAGTTCTTAAGACAGACAGCAAGATTTCTTTTATCTCTAAGTGTTCAACACCTGTGAGATGTTATGTTGTATCATGCAGATCAGCATAGAAAGAGGGTTTATTTTTTTAAGTAGTTGCTATTCATCAAGTCAATTAGGCATCTGCAATTAGAACCCCTATAAAGTGTGCTTTAATGCTGCTCCACGCCCATCGGAAGGAATGAAGCTGCACAACAATGCATCTCCTGTATGAACAGGTAGTCTGTTCAGCAAGTATTTAGGATTGTAACATTGGCAACCTGAGCCACAAAATTGAAGAGGCAGCACTCAAAAGGCTGAGGACTGTGCTACAGGTAACATTATCTCCCCTCTCACCTGAATTCAGGAGGAACCTAACTAGTTGCTTAAAGGTTGCGTTTTTTCTTCATTCAAATGACTGCAATGAGAAGGCAGAAAACCAGTTTGTTACATTTATCCAAGAGCATTGAATTACTATGTCCAGTGTAATCTCTTCCTTTTGCTTTTCCTCAGCATTAGGAGGTTTTGAGCACACTCATTAAGACAGCCTGGCTTTTCCAGATTTCCTTATTTAATACCCTAGTGAGCGTATAAAGCTATGTGAAACGACATTATGTACATTCCCAATTCAATTTTATCTTTCACACAGTATTTCTATGAAATAGACAAGCTGCAGACTATATAAATCTACTCTACCTAAAGCTCATAAGTGCTTTTGTAAATGACACACTGTCTCCATTAAAGCAATGGAGAAGTTTTTTAAACTATCATTAGGCAGATTAATTAACCGCAAAACTATTTTATGAAACCTGCAACTTTATTAGACTATGTACTTGTAATATTTCAATTAATGGCTATGACAATTTCTGTTCTGATGAATTTTCAAATGCATTAAATCCACTTTCATAAAATTGACAGTGCCTAGGAAGACTGCAGCATCTTTATCACTGAAGTTTTCTCAGAACAGGTTGGACAAGCTTCTGTCAGCAATGACACAGACATAATCCTACCTTAAGGGTACAGAGATGGACTAGATGACCTCCTAACATCCCTTCCAGCCCTGTTTTCTACAGTTATTTACTTCTGAGGACCTTCCAGCTATTTCCTTTCCTACAGCAAACTATCAATGAGATTGCTTGCCTCATAATTTTCTGTGCATCTGTGACTACAGTTTTTTCCGCGTTGGTATCTTCTGCTTTTCAGAGGTAAAGAACAGTTGAAGTGAATTAGGCTATTTCTTGTACACAAACCTCTCCTCACATTTCTATGCTGAAATACCTTTTTTAGTATAGAGCTTTAGATTTTAATTCATCCTCAGGAACCACGTTGATAAGACACCCATGCAGCAAGTATACATATAATTATTTTGAGCTAGATAAAAAAAAATTTTGATAAAATCCATTTCAAATTACAAGTTTGAAGTATTCTTTATTTATATTCCATAGATATATAAATATTATAATTTTTATAATATGGCTGACTATTTCCAGCTTGTGTCATAAATCCTACTTTTCATGGATTTGTAATAAATAATAATTCCACCATTACAGTGTTCAGTACATTGTGCATTGTAAATGCAAAAAGCTTTTTCTCCAACTACTAACTTTCCCTTAATCCACCTTCCACCATCTTTAAAATAATTTTTTGCTGACATTTAGATTGGAAACTCATGAGTCAATTTTAATTCTTATTTATAGACTTCAGAAACAAGCAAAGTCCAGGCAAGCCTGTGTTTGATGTTTCTAAAATATCTTCCAGTACCATTTTCTATAAGAGGATCCCCACCTTTTGAAAAAATTAACTATCCTTCAGGCATGTCTTTGATGTTATCATGGAAGACCTAATTTTACCTAACACAGTGCGGGACATACTGACAAAGGGCTAGGCATGAAAAAGACTGCCTAGTGGCAAAATTATCTGGCCCCACCCAGCATGCATTCTAAAGAGTATCTTCACTTGCATAAAGAAAACCAAAACTTTAAAATCACGTGCTGCACATCCCAAGAAACTAGAGAAGGGGTCACTTAACATTACCTTCTACATTAGAGCTTTTTGTTTGTTCAGTTTTTGTTGTTCAGACATGCCATAGATTACCAGATCCCATTCTGTCAGTACTTCCGCATTTATCTGCGGCTGACATCACACCCACTCTGAAAAGAACCATCAAGAATTTTGAAAAAAAAAAAAAGTCATTAAAAAAATAAAAGAGAAGGGGTTTTTTTGGGGGGACACAATATAAAATTATATTTCATATGGTTATGCATACAATTTTTTTAATGTAACAAAATGCCACTATCTGGTGCATCTATCCTTTCAGTTGCCAAACTGATAGAAGTTGTTTGTTTGTTTTTAAATTACTAACACAAAGTGTCAGGGCTCAGTGCTGCAGATCATCGAGTCAAGACTTTCAGTAGGAGGTATAAAACATCTATATGTTATAAACCAGTCCCCCACAGTTTTTGAAATTAAGAAGTGATGACACAACTGGACCTAAATGGACAGACTGGGAACTGTTTCGAGGCTGGTGGAAATGACTGTGGCCACTGGAATGGTCTGGTCTGGCTACAAAGATCCAGTTCCATGACTAAGGCTCATAATTCACAAAAATTCACCTGCTTTTATTCCAGGCTATTATATATACTATTTCATGCATACAGACATGCTTGTTGGAAGATCCAGTCAAATACTGTTCTAATTCCATCCAAAAGAATGGATTGTCCAATGTAAGATTAGCAGAACAAAACCATAACTTCTTATGAACTATTTTTAGCAAAACATTTTATGAATGTTATTTGTGAAGCAGTATTATAATAAGACTATAGCATATGGTGTAATAATTCAGCTTTGAGTATTATGAATTTCCTGTACTACTGAAGAATGAACAGACACTAACAGTCAATCCATAGTAAAACTGTTATCACAGGTCACAAAATATAATGTTAAGAATAAACAACCCTATTATAAATTTTGTTGAGAAAATTTAGAACACTAACAACTGAAGAAATACTTTTCACTTCAGTAATACTAGTCTGCAGAGGTATTTTGCACAAGTTAGGGGAAATAAACAATGCAAACTATTTTAATGTGTCTGAAATGAATAAACCCAAAGCAAAAAAAAGCAAAAAATTCCATTGAACAACCTGATTTGGAAACTTTGAATCATAATCCAATAAAGGTAAAGTAACATTTAAATAATTCCTACGCAAACACAGATCCCACATAACACTGACCTAGCAAATCATTTATACTCATTGATAGTTTAAAACTAATCCTGTTAAGCCAGGCTTATCCAATCAATCTGGAAGGATCACTTGTACTCATCCAGTCCAAATTTCTGTATAAAACATTAAAAATCTGTTTAGTTCCTTGCAGACGGAGTGGTACTCTGGTTCAAAGTTTTCCTGTGATAACAGACAGCCCTCTGTGAACCCAAACTTTAACAATTTACCTTGTACTTCTTTATCATGACATTCTTTCAGTTTGGACCACAATTCCTTGAAGAAATCTCCAGTAGGTTCTGCAGAACTAGGGCTCCCACAGCTTCCTCCAGATGCATTCATCTTGCTTTTTTCCTGCTCCCAGCGTCTTTGACTTATTTACACAACTGGCTCACTCTCACACTTCAAGTTTTAAATTACATAGTTATGAAGCTGTTTCTGAAGACAGGTGTACGCCTGTAATGACAGATCGACAACACTTATGTTTGCATTTATCAGAGTGTAACTTGCAGCCATGGATGAAATGCAAAGCTTACTGCCTATCCTTGTTCAGTTGTACTTATATACTGACAGTCACCCTGAAAGAGTGGAAGATGCCAAGTATTTTGCTACAAGTAACTAAACTAACAAAATTTCTACCACCCCCCAAACAGCTATCAACTTAAACTTAGATTAAGATGCTTAGAAGTCTTTATTCTTTTCATATGTAAAGCTACAGTTAAGCAGAATTCCTGTTTTCCCAAAGTAACCAATGCTTCCAAAATCTTGCTGTCAGCAGACATTTGTCAAAAGTTTTGTCAGAGATACACTTGTGTACATACATCCTTTACATAAACATGTATTCAAATGACACCCTTCTGCAAAGAGAAGCTCACATCCACTTGAGGTCTTTGTGATTCTACATTGAAATTATTCCCACTCCCTGATGAAAAGGAAATAGGACAGTAACCTCAAAATTTATAAATCTAAAGAAATTAGTATTTTAGGAGAACTATCAAAGCCAGATGGCCTACACAACTCAGAACAGTCTTACCCATAATTCTCCTTTGTTTCGAAGGGTTTCTTTAGCACAGATGATGCCCTCAGGTAAACTACAGGGGAAGCATGGTACTCAAATCCAGGTGTGAGCCAAGGTAAGATTGAATTCTCTTGGCACTGGGTATCCAATACTGAAATACTCACGCCCTGTCCTTCAGTTCCCTGTGTGTGAAACTGGGCATTTGAAGTTTTCCCCATTTTTATGTGGTCAATGTTAAACAAACACTTCTGAACAAGGTCTGTGTCATTACCAGGTTGACATAGCTATCTCTATTACTCTGTAACATAAATTATAATTAAAAAAAAAATCTAAGATATTTTGTACTTTAGGAAAAGTAGCAGCCTAAGCAAGCAAACCACAATGTCTATACAGACAAATAAAAGAAGCAATTGGCTCTCAAATTTTTGAGGCACAAGCTATAGTTGTAGTTCAGACAATACAAGGTCTACAATCAGTCAAGAAGCTACATTTCCTATCTTGAGAGCCTTCAAGCAACTTAGAGAATCTGAATGCAGCTACTGGTTTAGCTGCTCCCCTAGATTCAACATCATAAAATGTTTAACCCAGTCATCAGTGACCTAATGTAGGGCCCAGAGGCCTTGGTTCCGTTTTCCTTTCTCACATCTCTGGGCACAGTCTTAAGCAAGTCACTTGTCTTTCAGTCTGCCCGCCTTTAAAATGGAATAGATATAATGGAATAAACGGAACAAAGCGTTATTCTCAACAACACAAACACTTGAACTGTATGTTTTCTATATATAAGGATACTTAAATGCTGCAGTAACGGAGCTGACAGAACTAATTGTCAGGTAGCTCCACATTTATTTTAACATGCTCCATCTATAGAAACTTCAGCATTCATCTCAGTACGTGGTTTCAAGTTAGCTAATGCTCATGTATTAAAAGAAGTCCTTAATAGAAAATAAAATTATCTTTCCAAATTAGCAATGCCTACAATTCTGCAGCAGAAGTTGAACAGTAATCTGCTTGCAACTTTACAGCTGAAACACTCCACTTCGTGTGCAGTCACATTAAGCCATCTTACAATGCTTCTTTGTGGAACCCATTGCCTAGTGACAGTAGCAATGCCTTTTAAACTCCTTTTTTTTTTTCTACCTTCAAGCACAGGTATCTCAGAAACCATCTTTTTCTCCGTCAAGTGCTAGGGCAGCGAAATCAGCAAACTTGCTCTCACTTACTGCCTTAGATTTGAGTATATCAGATGAATAATTTTCAAGAAAAGGGCATCTGACTCTAGAATTAGTAAAGACTGTCCCTAGTGGTTTTGGTTCGGTTCTTTTTTTTTTTTCCCCAAAGATGACTGTAGGAAAAAAAAAAAAAATGCACAAAACTGGCTCAGTTTCTGCAAATAATTAGTACATCAACTGAATGCAAATGGAGAAAAAAAAAAAAAAAAAAGAACAACACATTTTCCCAAGCTTCACCTGCTTCAAGATCCCCAAATGGTACACTGCTTTCTCCAGGTGTTCAACCTGTCTTCAAATAGAGGGCCCCCAACAAGCATTCAAGTAGAGCCTTTGACAGGCCTGGGCAGTTGCACAGATGCAAAAGGCATCCAGCAATGTCAGCTTCTTAGCTTACTCTCTAGTCCTAAGAACAGACTTTCCAGTCCTTAGGGAACAAGCCGCCTGAGCTGGCTGTACAGCCACTTGCAGGCTGGGAGAGAACTGGAAGCTGCCTGAAGGAGGAAGGAGGCACAATGTCAGCCCCTCTCCCAAATGCAGGCAGGGAGCAGGGCCGCTCTCTCAGACGGGGCTGTGCTATCCTCCCGACTAGCCCATTCACAGAACAACCTAAACATTCTTTTTTCCCCGCTCTTCTTCCCTCCACCAACTCCCTCCGGGATCCTAAGGCTTTGCGCAGCTTTACAAATTATTGCCTTCCTCCACACACCTTCATCAGCACCGGCAGCGCCGATGAAGCACTGAAGCTGCTTATCTGTATTTAGGCTTCCCTGACAGGAACACATCGCCTCTCCGTGATTCTGGAGAGCGCAAGTCTTCCTGAATCCCGGACTCCCACCAAAAAGGCTGAGCACCAGCTGGTCCTACAAACTCTGCTCTCCTGTACCTCCCAGCGGTAATATTTTTTTTTCCTTTCCCTTTGCACAAACACTATACAGAAAACTCACTCGTAAGACACGCCGGGGTGGTGCTCTGGGAAATCCTGCCATGACCACCGCCTGCGGGTTTGCCAGGCGGGAGCGAGCACCTCCTCAGCCGGCCCAGTTTCCCGCCAGGCTTGTGTCACGCCCAGAGACCAGGACGGCACAGGAAGGGTCGGCCATATCGCACAGGCCCCTTCTCCCGAGCGGCAGCGAGGCCGCCCGGAGCCTCCGAACGGGGGAGAACGGGCAAGCGCGGCCCGCTCCCCGCCCGGGGCTCCCGGCGGAAGGAGGGCCAGGGTTTGCAACGTGCCCCGCGGGAACCCCCAAGGGGACTCGGAGACCCCACTCGCGGCGCGGTGCTGTGGCGAAGCCCGTCCCCAGAGCACTGGACCGGGGCGGGAGCCGCAGGCTCGCGGCCGTTACCAGGCGGCGCCGATGAGGAGCGCGCGCGCCGTTACCTGGTTGGCTCCCGGCGGCTCCGCGCGAAACGGCGGGAAAAGAGAAAGCCGGGGCCGGGCGCCTTTGAGGCGGAGGGAGGCGGGGCACGAGCGGGTCTCGCGAGGCTTCCGCAGAGCTCTCGCGGGAGCGAGGCCGTGAGGGGCTCCCGCCCCGGGGGCTGCGCTCCCGCCCGGTCGTTGGCGCGGTCGCCCCGGGGCGGGGCGGATGAGGGGAAGCTACTGCCGGCGCCCGGCGTTCAGGTGCCACGGGCCCCGCCGCTTCGAACACCCATCGAGTCCAAGAGCCGTCCTCCCAGCCCTCTCCTCCTCAGCCTGCGTCTGGCCTGGCGTTTGGGATTCCCAAAGAGAGCAGCCTGGGCAGAGCCAAGGGGACGAGCCAGGAGCTTTGGCGGGTGCCACGGATTAAGCAAGGCGGGCACAAAGCATCACGGAAAAGCACGGGTGCGTCTGAGAGCCTGCGTTAAAGCAAATTGTGCCCATACGGGGGGGAGCCTGCCTGAAAGAAAGTCTTGCTGGTTTAGGTGTAAAGAGGATCTTTGATACTCCTGTGGCAGAAGCGGCCCTGCTGCCAAATTGGGGCTGTGCTGCCAAATCCACCTTTTCTGCAGGATTTGTGATCTGCTGACTGCTGGGGCTGACACACAGGAGATGTATTTGCAGTGCTTCCCACCGGCCCTTTTCTTGATCGTAACAGATTCCATGGGTTTGTCATTTCAGGATACGGCAGAACAGCCTAGAGCATATTCTAATGTTTTATTGAGTATGAGAACCTGTAGGCGCATATAATTACTGTGGCATAAGGCAGCTGAACTTTTGTGTCACTTTTGACATCTTTACCAAGGAAATTTTTTTGTCCAAATTGCAGATCAATGTTCTTCCCTTCATTGGGACCAACCCTGCTGTCTGCCACGAGACAAACCCCTTGATTTTTAGTTTGTAGTTGTCCTTAGTAATGAAATAGAAACAAAACACAGCTTTTCACTGTTACTATTCTGCCTTCATACAATTTTGGTACATATAGGAACACTTGAGAGACAGCTTAGTGGCAGGATTAGAGGACACAATGGTGATCAGTTTGCAAGGCCAAGTGCTGCAAACCACATACTTTCCAGATTATTAATAGTGGTATGAAAAAAGTTAGGTGTTCAGGTATTTAGTAATTGTTAGAAACTGTTCCATCTTACTCTTGTCACATTACTCAGATCACTCAGATCTCCAGAAAGTATCATAAATATGGTTCTACAGCGGAAATGAAACTGAATCTGAAATACTATTTCAACATTTCTTACGTATTTTGAAATACCGTCAGACAGGAGTCCAAGACAACCTGTGATTAAGCAGGCTTTAAATCTGTTGCTCACCTTTGTTGAAAATACTCTTGGTTTCTCATCAAAAATGTACCTTGAATTTTGAATTAGTTTGAAAAATCTTGTAGTTAACTTTTCTGCTCACTCATCACCATTGTTTAACCACTTATTTTTCAACTAAAATAAAATAAATCCAACGTTCAGTAGCTCAGCAGCAGATTACTTACATTGTAAGTTTGAACCATTATATAAGAAAACACACAGTAGAACAAAAATTAGCTAAATCTTATGGAAGAAACGTCATAATAGGTTGTGATAGACTCTTCAGTCTTCTTAAATAATGCTTGGCAGCTTTTAATTCTACTTTTGAAACTTTATAATGTAAAAATTTGTGATGTAGGAAAGTAATTTCTTCAGAGGTAAGAGAAACATATATCTTAAACATATACACAGATCTGATAAGTAGCAATAAAATAGCCCTCTTGCTGATTGTTCAGGTATTTTACCATAAACTGGACCTTTCTGTCTATTTATAGGAAGCACTCTGAAAAATGATTGTGTCATCCATTTTATTTCCCAATAAACTGAGCAGTTTATTCTCATATTCTCTCATGTTGAACTTTGCAGCAATATAAATCCATTGACTGCTACAGTGTTACTCTTATCTACTCAAGAAGAAGTGATAACGGATTAAGGCCAGCAGTTGAACATTACCTTTATCTCCCTTCCAGATTTATTTGATTTTATGTATTCCATAATCACATACTATTGAATAGATCCTTGGCTCACTAAAGGTACTAGAAAACTACTGAAGCATCTGCTATTCCGCATTCACTTATACTGAACATCTTAAGCTGACTAGTCTAACTGGAACTGCATCTCATTCATCTTGTAAGAGTAAACACGCACACCTAGACAATAAAACTGTGGGAAAAATGCTTCACCATTGTTGTGCTTGAACAGATATGAAACTTTCAACGGTGTCATGGCTCATGTCCAGATTTCAAAATAACCCTTAATATGGCACATTAAACTAGGTGACAGAATACTTATCCATAAGCAGTCCTGCAGAAAGGGAATCTAATTTAATTCTAACCCATTTTAGACCTGGCTGGTCTGAAATGTTTAATCGTCCTAATAGTATGTGAAGCTGTTGATTTTCAGTTACGCTTTAGTGGTAATGCCTGCCTTCTTGATCACTGGACTATTTACCAGCAAATCAGCTAATGACTGAACTTCTCTTGTAAGAGTACTGCAATGTTGCAGCATAGATAATATAAAAACCAACCTTTAACTCCTCCCCCCCCTCTTTTTTGGGGGGTATTACAGAAGCTGCGTCAGTATTGCTAACCATTCAGGCAGCAGAAGGTGACCTAGTTCACTTCATATGCATATAGAATAGGGTTAAAAGAGATTAGCAGAAAGCTTTTTTGCTGCTATTACCTTAAATTTAGATATAAAGATTAAAATCAGCTTTGAATTACTCTGGGGAACTTCAATTTAAATATTTTAATGGCTTTAAACACAATAGTAAATATATCCCTCTTTTCCTGTATATATAAATATATATATACATATACCTTTGTATAAAATAGTTGTCCTTATTTATTCTCATGAGATTTGTTAGATTGCACATACACATACGTGGCCAGAGTGCTCACAACCTCCTTGAGTTGTAGATCTGCAGTGAGGGATAAATATATTGCTTAACTCTCTAGTCAAGTTAATTTAAATGAACTTTATGTTGCAGTGGCCAGTAAGGACATCAAAGGAGCCCAAGTTCAGATGCAGCAAGTAAGAGCACGTGGCACAGTTCAGCTGCTACCTAAATGGGATTTGAACTGGGAGTGTAGGAACTGGCAGTCCTCTGAATGGCATGACTTCTTACAGCTGGGAGGCCACACAAAGCACACCACTGCTGTCTAGCACAGGTAGTTGCTTTCTCTGGAAAAAACAGGGAGGAGCCGCTCCATCCACCCCCACTAGTTGAATTTGATTCTTCTCAAGCTGCTTGCGTAGTCGCTTTTGAAACTGAGCCAAGATCAAATTCCCTGATGCCAGTAACATTGTTCACTTTAAGAAACCCTCTTCTTTGAAGTGCTTTCACTACGCCACATCTGTAGTCAGAAACAGTCAGGATTTATTCAACTGAAACTCTCAGGTCTTTTAGAGAGCCTTGATGGAGGGGCGGAAAAAAAAAGCGCAACCTGAGGGATGCTGTCACAGGACCCCAGCGCAGTGTTCTTGGCCCTCAGGCTCTTAAGCAGCAGCAGCAGCAGCACCTATTTGTGTTAGCTGCATGCGGAAATGTTTTGCTCCTACTGATGTTTCTCAGGTTAACATGAATAGTCTGAGTAGTTACGCATATTTATCTCAGCCTTGGAAGGCTGTTTTCAGGCTTGGAAGGCTGAAGTAAAAGTTTACAGGTCTGTGTACAAAATCATGCCACCTACCTTTTACTATAGTGAACGACAAGAATTCAGGACAGGAAAACAAGCAAAAGAGAAACAACACACGGGAAATAATATTTTACTTACCTTTTGAGAAAAAAAAAATCCCCAAACAATGGCCCCTGCCCTTCATGCCCCCTAAAAAAAAGCAGCTGAGGAAAACCAAAATAAAACAGAGCACATAAACTGGAGAGAGAGAGGATGGCAAGCAGTATTTTGAAAAACTGATTTATTTTGTTTGAATTTTAATAATGTGCTGCATTGAAATCCTGTAGCTTTAGAAATCAAAGCTCTTTTGTAGCATTTTATAGGCTCTACAGCGAGTCCCTGTGCAAGCCATACAGTACAGCCAGCTATATTTTATTCTTTTGAAAATGGTTTATTCCTTAGCAAGTTTTCCTTCCGTATTTGATAGCAAAATCAAGAGATGATAAAAATTAAACGTTTTTTCCTGGTGAATATTTTTAGCTTCTGTGAGAGTACAAAACTTTCCCTATGTTCTTTTCCGTTTTCCCACACTTTGAAGAAAAATGTTTAGACACAGATACAATGCTGCTAATGAGAAGGTTGTTTCAATCTGCTATTCACTGAGGTTTTAAGCTGCTGAGGAGGCCTTTTTATTGGCATTCTACAAAAGAATAATAATGTTCATTTTTGCACCAACCTGGAAATAGCTGGCAGTAAACACCTCCATAATTGAAGCTTCCTGTTATGTGACTACCGTAAAGTCTTACATAATCCTGTATAGATATTTTTGTATCTAGTGGTTTATGTCCACTAGGGACTCTGATTTATTTTTTTTACATCATGAAAGAGAACAGTAATTGTTTCATTTAAAGATAGACAGTACTAAGATTTCCAGGGAGATGGAAGTAGCTATGTGAGGGTTTTCAAAAATGTAGTTAACACAGATGGTGAGAAGATTCACATTTACTTAAGTTAAAGAGTTATTTTGTCCTAACAGGCATGACAAAACCTGTCTTCATTCCTTTCTATTCAGCTCAGCAAGTACTTCTGTGCTCCAGTAGTTAATCAGTTACCAGATGCCACAGCTTTTGTTTCCACACTGTTTAATTTTTCTTATTTGACACAGAACCTGTGAATGGATTCAGCTGCAGATACAGGTACAACTTTCAGCTCTGCCTACTCTTGATGATTAGGACTGCTTTTTTTTTGTTACCAGTGCCACCACCGTTACTCATTCTAAACAGGTAAATTTCTAATAAGCATATAGAAAGAAGGCAGTAAGAATGACAAGTATGCTTCCTATGTTGCCATGAAGCCGATTTTGACTATGTAAATCCATATTTAATTAACTCACTCCATAAAAAAAGTTAGTCTGGCAAGATTTAGTAACCACGCATCTTACTGTAATGGCACTACGCCTTGTCACGACAGTGCCGTTACGAGACAGGGATTATAAGAACGCTGTATAAAAGAGAAGACCAATAGGCAACAAATACTTAAGTGACCTGCTTAAAATACTAAGTCATTGGCAGTGGAGTTTGTGTCTCTCACTCCCGTGCTTAGTTCACTGAACTGTTTCTCCAGTAAATACTCTTGCAGACAGAGCAGATGATGTTGAGCTGCACGCAGGAGGGTCAAAAAGCTGCACTCACAAAAATCCTGTCAACAAGTCCCAATAGAGAGTGGCAGTACTCAGACATATTAAGGAGATAGCCATTATACCGCTCCAAGCATAAGAGAAATTTTTGCTTAAGGTTATCTTAAATTAATTTTAAAGAAAGACTTTCAAAACTCACCCTTCTGTTTGAATTGTGAAAAGTTCTGTTCTTGATCGGGGTGATAAATATTTACTATTGACTTCCCCTCCAGCTATAAACCTCAAGTGTAAGTAAGATGAGGAAGCCACTGTGGACCACACTAGAGAATGCCGAGAGGAGATCTGCTGCACCTAAGATATATACAATGTGCAATGGATAACCTAATATGCCTTTCATTTAACTGGCTGGGCAGGTTTCTGCATTCTGGAGAGCATGGAATCATACCAGAATTTGTTGGCATAACAGGCCCGTCAGACCGGTTCCCGGGGCGCCCAGGAACCTGCCCAACCAGTCTGCATCAAAGGCCGGCCCAACATGCTGCAGCTCAGCTCGGCTGGGGAGGCTTCGTACGCCGTGAATTATTCACGCCTCTGTCAACTCCCAACATACTACTCAGAGAGAATGATGTAGCCTCCAGCAAAATAATTTACTGAGGGGTGGGGGAGTGATACATCCTCGTTAAGTGTAGCAAGATCTTATTGTTATAAATGTTCTTTCATTTTATATGCAGATGCACTGGGCTAGAGGTCTTGCCCAGCGTAAGTACAAAGAGAAACAGGAAAGAAAATACCTTTTTTTTTTTTTTATAACACTAACCATACAGACTTATTATAATCAAATAACACCAAATCTTTAGTGTGACCAGCTAAAATAAACCCCAAATTACGCTCTAATTCAGATTTATTTCCAGTCCTGCTCTAAGTGTTTCAGTATACTTACTGTATGTATAGGATTCAGCATAGCTTTGTTACTTGTGAGAGACAGGACACTGGGAACTTCCACATGGAATATCCACCTCGTGACTTCGGTGGAGCCCTGGGTCAGTGCAAGCTTGCCCTGAATTAATGCACAGGATATTTCAAGGTGAAACAGGTCAAAGAACATGGAGTGTATGGGACATGCTTCCATAACCGTGAGGAACTACTTGTGAGGCAACACCCTGCTTACCCAAAGGATACAGCAGCTGCCCTGTTACAATAGCACATAGGCTGTAGCAGCAGCTGCGCTGCTTCGTGTTCATGGCTGGGGGGCAAGAATACTTTGCACATCAGTCCTGCATACAGCATACTTATTTAAGCTCTACGCAGAGATCAGGATATGCCACAACAGAAGCCTGCATCTGTGTAAACTTACTACTTTTTTTTTTCCAAGTACAAATATAGACCATAACTTTCAGATCTCCTGCTGTGATTGTCAGAAATAATGTTGACTAAAATCAATAGGAGTTGTAGAAAGAACTTTATCACTTCTGGAAATGTGATCATGGATACATACAATCAGTGTGCTAAACCTATGCTTAGGCAGGTTCCTTTAATTTTTTTTTTATTTAGGCACATAAATTTAAACACTCAGGCTTGAAAAAACTGGCTCTATTTAATGTTGTCAAAGGCTCTGTAACTGTAGAGACCTGTGTTTGTTCATAAAATGACCTATTGTTTATCGTTTTCTAGATCTTTGTCTCTTACCCATTTTAATAATAGTTACTAGACAACTAGTGGTCAGAACAGGAAGTTACCACCAAATTCAACCAGTGTTGTGCAACATGGGCAGTTTTTTCATCATTGACCACAACACATGAAAGAAAAAATGCTAAAGTTTTAATATACTCAGATGATTTTACTACAGGAAAGTAACCATTCTGATAAGACAACATCTTTTGACAGCCTTGAAAGGAAGGCTTAGTTCTGAAGAAGGCAACAGGATTACTAACTGAGGTGAGATGACAACATGTACGCTGTTTGTGCTTGCATTCACACCACCTTAGGCTATGATTCCATACAGCTAAGCAGGGCTGGGCTTGGTCAATACTTGGATAAGAGATTTACAAAAAGTCCGCTGCAGGAAGTGGTTTTGGTGATTCAGTAGGCTATACTGAATAATTGGGCATCAGTGCCAAATGTGATGGAGACATTGGGTCCTTGATATGCCACAGTCTTGGTGCCATATAAAATTGAAGTTTTTAAAGACTCCACAGCACTTTCCACAGGCACTATGTCTTGAACTGTAAATCCCTGCCCAAAGTGAATGTACTATGTCTGCCTACAATTTGTTTTTATGAGTGTCACGTAATTGGATAAACTGTGTAACTGATTAACACAGGTGAATTACCACCCAAAATAGCTGTTAGACTATACAATGTGGAAAAGGTTCTACTTGCATAATAGACTTAGGGAGGGCTGGTGTGCTTCAAAGCTGGTCTACGCCTTCCAGCTATGTCAGCTGGTCTCATAAAAGATACTGTCTGAAATTTTATGGTCTGCATCCTGAGCTCACCATGGCAATACGAGGGCTGAGGCAAGAACATTTTGACCATTTTTAAATTGATAGAATAAATGCTGGCTTTCTTGATACTTTTTGTCCAGATTAAACCTGGAGCCTTGTAGTCAATCTGATGGTGGGCCTTTTAAAGACATTGGGCTTGCC
Organism: Gorsachius goisagi; assembly: GCA_018403395.1. Taxonomy (NCBI): domain Eukaryota; kingdom Metazoa; phylum Chordata; class Aves; order Pelecaniformes; family Ardeidae; genus Gorsachius; species Gorsachius goisagi. The sequence continues at coordinate 65,895 of BOSO01002062.1, forward strand.
ATTTAACTGTTTACTGCTGTCTGAAGAGTATGGTGATAAAAGGGACCTTTACTATCTCTTCCTTTGAATTAGTAGCTTAAAGAAGGGTGTGAACACCTTTTCTAGTCTCCAGCCTCTTGCTCCCCCAAGCCAAAACCACCATGTATACACCTTACAGATTCAGTAGGGTCTTTGCATCAGTAGGGGCTTCTCATACAGGGTTGCTGGCAGGGTTGAGACCTTAAGTTAGGCTTTTATATTCACTTCCACAAGTTACACAAATGTAATTTTTCATAAGTAAAAAAGCAAAGGTATAGGACAAAGAAGTCATTGTATGTTTCAATACATTCTTGGATAAACATCACTTCACTGTTGTTCTCAGCCTTATAACTCATGACAGTTCTAAAAATACGTATAACAGAAATAAATATTGTAGTACCAGACTTGCTCAGAGTTCTCTGTGAGAGAGATTGCTTTTCCTCCTAAAGAAGGCAGTGTAATTATCTGAAGTAGGGAATCCTCTCTTATTTCAAATATAATTTGCAATAAAGGGATCTTACAGATGAATGCTCTTTCAAATCAAAGCTATTATTAAATGCTTTTCCAACTGAGAATAAATTGCAGGTTGTTTGTCATTTCTAGCTTCAGTCAAGGAAAGTCACATAGTGCTGATCTGTGAACTCTCCCCATTTATACAATGATCACATAAAATCTTCTTCAGGGGAAGAGGCTGAGAGAGGTGCAATTCTGAAAAGTAAGACAATCTAAATGGCGCAGGCTTCAACTTGTTCTTATAGTGAAGGTATGCACAAACATTCATGTCTACAAGTATTCATTACAGAGAGTTTACAACATACCTCCCCGTAGCTATCAAAAGCTGCTCAGTACTTTCACAAACAAATTCAGATAACGCATATGCTCCCACACCCCTATCAGAGTTAGGTAATATCTCTCTCCTCTTGACTGGTTGTGTAGCAGTGTAAGGACAGGGAGACTGTTGGTTCATAAAGGGCATATTGAAAAATAGGCCAAGTCCTACCTTGGATAGGGAAAGAGGGTTAGCAGCAGTTTATTTCTGACCTAGAGGCTAGCCAAGAGAAGAATGCCTCCAAGTGAGCCAAAGCATGCAACCTAAAACATTTTTTGATGCTTTTCTGAGCAAGAACAAGTTTAGAATTTGTTGCAACTAATTTGCTGATGACGACAATTTCTCATTTACCTCAGCTGAGACAGCAGGGCTGGGCGCTGGCAAGATATCAAAAAAAATTACAAGAGAACTATCACTATCCTTGCTACGAGAGTAAGCCTGATATAAAAGTCTGGCTATTTTTCTCTGGGAGGAAAAAGCCTTGAAATGTTATTTTTCTTGGTGTCAGTCTACCTCTTTCTCCACGATTCTCAAGACTGTCTTTAACAGTTGGTCCAGTTTAGTAATTCAAGAAGGGAAATCAGTTCTGTGAACTTCTGGGTGTACAGAGGTCTCCCTGTGGGCTGTAATGCTACAGGAATGTTGTGAGGAAATACAAGCGAAGAATTAATTCCTAGGAAATTCCAACATTCCCTTCTGCTCTAGGAGAGGAGGAGGGAAAGAAAGGAAATACAAACAGAAAGTAGCAGAAGCACCTCAGACCATTGCATTGGAATAGTTAGTTACTCTGGAACGAGATTGCACAAATGGCTGGAACCTCCATTTTTGTCTAATTCAAAGAAGTCCTCCCTACAAATTGTCCTTTCCAGCGCTCTCTTGTATAGTGATTGGTTATTACTTATTTCAAAAAAGACTGCCACAGACTAAAGTATCAACATCCCTTGTCATTGGATTTTCTTCTTGTCTACTGTCTGTATTTGACCGGGTTTGAATTATTATGATGAAACATTGCATCTTACCTTCCTGCAGATATTTAGGAATACTTCACCGTTCTTGTGGATATTAATCTTTACAGAAGAACGAGTATTTGCTATAAAGAGAGTTATAAAACAGGAACCAGAAGTGATATTGCTGTAATTGTTTGGAGGTCTGAATAATAAGTACTTTTCTGTTATTTGTCTTCTTTTTCAGATGATACCATATTAAGCAGCAGGCTTCCTATGTAGAGACATGTAAGCATGGGATATCAGGGACCTCACAGGTTGGTTTTTTTTTTCCATGCTGACATTAGATATTTTATTTCTCCATTTTGTTTTCTACATTTTCAGGTTTTTTTTAAACATGAGAACTGCTTTCCCACTTTATGGTAATTTAGCTTGTACTTACAGTCTGTTCTGCAGTCCTTTGTCAAAGACCCTGGAAAATCCAAGTAAATTATCTACTACTCATTTATCTGCTGTTTTACTAATACACCAGGTAGTTTTAATAAGGAGTTACAGTTTTCTATTGCAAGAGGCTTGGTGAAATGTCCTTAGTATATTGGGTTTCTCTTAGTGTTTCATATTGCTAAATGTAATAATAGCTTAAATCAACCTGTTACTGAAGAAAGACTCACAAAAATTCCCCAAGATTATTCGCTAGGTCTATTTTTTAAAAAAAGAATATGTATATGTTACTTTCTGGTGCTTTGAGTAGTAGTGAGAAAATGTATTTTTGGTTTAAAACTTGATATTAGTGAGAAAATATCTTTTCTTAGAAACTTAAAATGCCACTTTGTTATTAAGCATCTTCAGAACTGAGAACATCAAGAGAAACCCAACCCCTCTTACGTTCTGTTACTTCATTCAGCATTTTTTTGTTGCAGCATTTTCTCTTCCAATATCTGAAGCTTTGTTGGTCTCATGTTTCTTGTACTTAGAAAGAGCAAGAGCAGGAGAGTATTGGGAAAATACTAGATGGAAGTAAATGTAGGTTCTAACTTTCAAAAGAAAAGCAGACTTTTGCAATTCATATCTTTCAGGTAAAATTCTGAACTTCTGAAGTTAGAAGGAGCTTTGCTAATGACTTTACTGAAGCCAGATTTTTAGTCCTCTTATGCTACCTTTCTTTTATGAGAAAATAATCAAACAATCTTTTGAAAAAATTACCATTCCAGTATATGTGTCTGGGTTGAGCTGTTAAGGGAGATACTTGTTTTTTGAAGCAACAGGGAAAGATAAACTTGAGTTTCCCCTGCGGTGCTAGTCAGTACAACAGAATACAGGACCATGCTTTATTGTAACCGGAGAATCCCTTCCAGGCCTTGTGTGATAAAAGCAGCAAACCAAGACACAGACCCATCAAGCCTCCAGCTTTGACTTTCACCCTGTGACTTGAACCATAAGTATGCTTCTATCAGTTTGGCACATCATCCAACAGATCACTAGCAGGCTGTAATCCAGTGACCATCTACCTCTGGTGAATTTGATTCTGTGGGAGAGGTCTAGCCCATTGCAATAAGCAGGAAAGCACACTATTTAGCAATGCCTTGTGCTGAGATAAACCTGTTAAGTGGCAGACTCCTCAGCTGCATTGCAGGGTTTTCCAATCATGCCTCTTGCCTGCCAAGCAACACTATGTGTCAGATGTGTCCTTTTGTCCTGAAACGGGTTGAGGTACTGTGTTGCATGTCAGAAAAGAGGAATCATAAGAACATTTTCAATTAAATGGACTTCATCACATTTAGTTCTTTTGCTTCCTGTAGTGACAGCGCTTCTAAGGCTAAATGACAGTAATTTGTCAAGGGCTACTAATGTATATCTAGAATATATAGAATAAGACCAGTCTTGCTTCATCAGTCAATCTCCAAAATAGCTTTTTAATCCACTTTGCAAGCTACAACTTACTGAAATTACAAGGCAGTATGAGAAGGGATGCTGAATCTGAAGTTAACTGCTCTTGTTCTCAGAACAATCAAGTATCCCATAGAAAACCTGAGGAAACTGGTTTATATAAGTCTTATGTCTGATTCTTTAACAATGTTCTATGTTTCTTATGGATATCCGTAATTACAAAAAAATTGGTTCTTTTCTCATATTCCTTTTATTTGCTCTTTGTATGAAGAGAAAAGGACCTCTGACTTTTGAGTGCCCTTTTTTTGGTCTTATTTGTTATTGTTTCTTATGTTAAATTCAATTTTGTGACCTCCAACAGGTATCCACTGTCCCCACCTAAGTGTCTGAGCAGTTATTTATGTCTTGATTTAATCACACTGAACTACACTAATTTCTGTTAAAATTACAGGGAGATGAATTTGGCCTACTTGTTTCATCTGATCTCCTCATCTCCCTCTCTCATTTCTTCAACTTCTGTCATCTACGGTCAGTTGTTTATATTCAGCAACTACAACAGAGTCCTATCTTCTTTGCTTAGCCTGTTGTGAACTCTCTCAGGACTTTAAAAGGAAAAAGTTCACACCAGTATGGCAGCATTATTGAAACGGGATGAACAGAGGGGCCTGTTTTTATGCCTCGTCCAGCATTTCTTCTTTATCCTGTTTAAAATGTGGATTAGCTACCTTCTGGGTGATCAGTCACAGGAGGAGGTAGCTTCTGGCAGAGAGAGGGGAAGAGCAGTGGGAGGTGGGAGAAGGTGTGGTAGTGCCTTCCCCCAGCACAGCTCTCTGCAGAGCTTCTGTCCACCTTCCCCTGAAACACCCAGCTGGAGCCCCGACTCACGGATAGCAAAGAGGCTGTTGCTCACCTTCTTAATTTACCCGGAAGCCAGGTTTGCCATTGTCACCCAACTGTGCCAATGAAAGTCTTTGTGGGTGTTCTTGGTGGAGGGCATCAGTGAAATAATCTGGTTAAAAAATACTATGCTTTAGCAAAAGGAACTTTTAAACAAAAATTATTAAATTTATATGAAAGCACAGCCCTGCAAACCCTGTATTAAGGTAGCTGAAGTACTGGCAAACTTTGTCAGGGCAGGCAAAAGTGATGGGCCCACAGGATTATTTTTTAAACAAAACCTGTGTTTCATTTTAAAACAAAGCCCCATGAGGGGGCACAATCTTAGACCTTTTCAATATATGAAAGTAGGGAAACTAGCACATGCACAGTAACCAAAACCTTATTTAATATGATATGAATGCTGTTCAGGCCTTAATTTCATGAGGAAACTGTATAATGGACTTACAACAACAATGTAAGAGCATTACTGGACTAATTCTAGAAATGACACAATACATTTTCCTCATTCTCAACTTGTTTATCACTGAAGAGATGGGATCAACTAAAAAAAAAAAAACAAACAGAAAAGGGAATTGTGATTTAACAATGTCTTTTGTGTTAGATTTGTTTTCCTCCCTCAGGAAAGCTGTATAGCTAAAACATAAACTCTTCACCTGCACAGGAAAGATTTAAACTTTGAAGTGATTCTTCGTTACATGATGCCGGTCAAGTTTCTTTTTGCACTGTGGTTACTGTGCTGTGCATAACACCGCAGTATTTTCAATGCTCTAGTGATCAAAAAAAGAAGTACAGTACAGACACAATGCAAGTATTGTTGTTTCTGTAAGTACTTATGAGCTTCTGAAAATTCCAACGGAAGTGGGAATTTGCCTCAAGGACAGCGTATTTTTTCTGGTACTTCCATAAGCTCCTTGGAGAAGGCAGTTGTGTCAGGGCTGGTGGCTCAAGTAGTCTCTACCCAAGCCTCCACCTGCAGCAAGACCAGAATCCAGCTGATAGCTCCTCAGGATTCCAAGTCATGCTGTCTGAGAAAACAGACACTATGGGATTTTGGTGTAGAAGGGCTTTCTAAATCATTCAGTTAAGCTAGATCAAATTCATCTGCAGCCTTCCGTATTGATTTTCATTCCTAATCGGATAAGCCAAGCCAAGAAGTCTAGTTTGAACGTGAACTTCAGTGATCAGACAACTTCTTGGATTTGCTCAGTGCAATCAGTTTAAAATCTCATCTTTAATCAGTGTGTCTGACATAGGAAGATTAGAGAGAAGTAAGCTAAGGCATGAATTTACAGCACTTTAGCTACTTTGCCCTAGCCCTTGCTGAACAAACACTTGTAATAAGTGTAAGTGTAATCTACTCTCAAAGTGGACTAACTAGTGAACTCTGATAGCGTTTCCTAGTCCACTTAGCAGTGGTTACCTTGTATAGCCGAGACCTAAGTTAATCTATTGAAACTTGCTCATATCCCATGTGCAAGATTCATTTGCATTCTTCTTTCTATGGTTAGCGCAAAGTGGGCAGAAATGTCAGCAAGCCTGACCTGGAGCATCTCCTCTAAAACTGGTGCTTGTACAGTTAACGGTTGGACTTGATGATCTTAAAGGTCTTTTCCAACCTAAACAATTCTATGATTCTATGATTCTACAGATGAAGTGTGTAAATGAATCGGGTGCTATGTAATTCAGGTATATAAAAGGGACTTTCCTACCATCCCTTGTGCAAGTTCTCCCAGTATTTTCTTCTTCAGGAAATAAATCATATTTTAACAGATGCTTGTTTGAAAGTAAAGTAATTGGAATTTAGTCTAGAGTAATAAAAATGGGTCTGCCTGTACAGTGTGGAGGCCTTGAGTGTTTCTATTTGCAAGTCAGCGTTGTGGTTTTCTTCTTATGTAAGCATCTAGAAATGCAAAATCAGAACATGCTGGTGAAGCCATTCTTTCTTTGGCACAACACTGAGAAAAATAGCTCAGACGCACCCTCTAGAATTAACAAAACCACATTTATAAGGAAAAAAAATCCTACCCTGACAATCTATTTCTAGCCAAAACTAACCGGGTAACCATCGCTCTCCTTAGCTGGCCCAAACACAGACTCTCCACCTACCTTCTTATAACTGGGCTGACTCCTACCCAGCCAGGACCAGATGCTATGCTCTGTAAAATGGCAGCAAATAGGAACCCAGAAGACAGCAAATAATGCTGTCTAACAAACCCCTTCAGAATTCAGTAAATGAAAATGTGTGAGCTAAATGAAAGTCTGAGAAAACACCTTCCCCCAACCCAGGCAATTTAAAGTACCTATGGAATAGTGAACAAACCGTGTGTATGGACCTCCGGTCATATATTTTTTCTGACACTCATGTCTGTAGTTCACTTCTGGCTCATACTCAAGCAAATACAGGAATATGATAGTTCTAAGAACAAATATCAGGGACTCATATTTGATTTATGCTTTAAAAGGCACTAAACAAAAGTATAAGGTGTTAAACCACATCTGAGGTATTGATCTAGGCTCTGCTAACTATTTAAGCAGACTTCCTCATTATATATTAAAGTACAAAAGATTTGACTAATGAAGTGCAGAAAATTATTTTCCAGCCTGAAATGGATGATCTTAGTGTAGGTGAGGGAGGGATTTGTCCTGTTGTGCTTTCTCCTTTCATTGATTTGTTGCTCTCTAGGTTTTGTGTTTTAAGATTCTTCAAAGAGTTGTCTCTATTTATTCTGCAGGGGCACACAGAACTGAGGGATGAAATCAGTTCCCCTCTTTTATAAACTGGGCTGGCAAGGATCCTGCTGCCTAAATGTCTGTGCTGGAAGGGACAGGGAGTGCTTGTTGCCCACACAGGTGATTGCCGTTTCCCCTGTGCAGCCAGATACCTAGATGCTCCTCGGTAAAAGGCCAAGGAAATAGGTGGGTTGTGGCTATGTTGGGGTGAGAGCAAGGGGAGGGAGGTGTTATATCTCCTTGCAGGAGCAATCTACTACTTCCAGTTTCTTCATGGCAGCAGCAGGGGTTAAACCCTCAGCTCTTGAGTTTTGCCAGCACATGTGAGTTACTTTATCCTCTTTTTTTAGGGTGCCAAGATCCAACCTTCCCTACATGCTGAGAAGCCCTGGGACAGCCTAGTGTCAGCGATGCTGGTTTCTAAGAATTCGGCACACTTATATACTTACTGCTCAGATGATATCTTTGTTGTTTTTCCAATCATGTCTGCCTCTTATATTTTAAACACTAAGCAGTACAAGGATTAATGCAAGTGGAATGTGCATACTGGAACATGGCCTATTTGTTACAGGAAACTATTGTCACGCGTTACTGACAATCTGACATAGGCTCGATTGTCTGAATTGCAGTGTAAAATGGGAAACTTACCTTTGAGGAAATATAAACCATTTATCAATGACTAATCTCCAGGTTGTTTTCTTAACGTCAGTGAGAAACAATAATTCAGTGACAGAGAGAAGTTGTTTTTTTGTCATAGGTACTCTACCTGGGTCACCAGTAATACCAGGTGGATTTTCTTCAGAAAATAACTTTTTTCTTTTTTTGCATCGGTCGTAGCCATTTACAATACTAGGCAAGAGGAGCAGCACCAAGAAAAGACATTCTGGTCTCAGTGAATTTCATGGCACAATGGTGTTGGTTTCAACTGGAATTGGTTTAAAACTGAAAACAGTCACTTTGGTTTCCTTCTCTCCTTTTTGGAAGTTTCTAGACCATGCTTGGCCTATTCCTGGGCTGTGAAAGAAAGCGATGCTCAAGCATTCCCTGGCTCCCCACCACCTTAAAAACTAGGTGGGATCTGGCCCAGCCTCTGTCATTTAGATCAAAATGCCCTTTTTAACATAAAAATAAGTTTATTGGCGGGACAAAGTTACTGTATTGAATTACCTTGCAAAATTTCTTTTAAGGGACGCCAGGATTACTGAGAACTCAAATAATATTTAGCTTTAGGAAAACTTCAGGAGTTTCTGTCTGCCATAGGCATGACATAAAGGTTAGGCTGAGCCCCTGGGGGGGAGGGATATCAGGAGTGATCAAGGGCAGGAAAGCTGCAACGGGCACTACATTTTGTTTTTCCTTCAGGCTTTTGACGACCCTACTGTACTGCTGCTTGGAGGCTTGGCATCCTCTCTTTTTCAGCTGGCCTAACTAAATAGTCCACCTCTTCTTCTGGATGCGTATGTATGTGTTGTAGGAGCAGAGGGAACATAGACAGCGTTGAAAATCCCATGGGAGAACACTCCAGAACACTTTGGCTGATGAAGCTGCAGCCTGTATGGCGGCTCCGTGTGCTGCAGTTGTTGGCAAGTATTGTTGAGGCCAAGGTTGGAGAAGGCAGCAGCCGACACCAGGGGTAGTATTCAGGGTGTGAATAGGAAAGAGGGCATGGGAACAGCAGGCATGACAGCTGACACAGCAACTGAAGTGGCAGGAAGGGGGAAGGAATTTGCACAAAAACACAGACAATTTGGATTTGAGTTCGAAAGTTTTCTTCTCATCAAAGTAAATGCCTGCTGCTACTTACTCTAAACATATTCATTCTCAGGGGTATTTGTACTGTTACCCAACTGCTTATGAAGCAGTTCACCAGTACTGGTTAGAAGCAACCTGCATATTCATTTTCTAAAGAGAAAATAATCTTGTTTCTGTGTAGGAAGTGATTAGCACCTTTGCTAAGCATACTGCAACCCTTGGAGAAACCAGACCATTCCAACATCTGAAAAACAGTAACACAAATGTTTACAATCATCAGCATTTCCAGCAGTATCAGTCAAGCAGCATGCTTAAGAAATCAGAAAAACATCTTTATCCAAGCAACTTTCCCCCGTTTCTGTTCTGGTTCAGATTTCCCCTGATTCAACTCCTGAATAATCACCTTATGGCAATTGTTAGGAAGGTTGGAAGAGTTAAAACAGGGTGAATATGGCCCTTTTGTTTGCGCTATTTGTACTTTTTGTACTCTAAAGCCCAGGGTGACACTTGATATTGTACTCAGTCAAAGCCTTTCAAGCAGTGCTCTCTGTATCAGATTAATGATGCTCTGAGTTACACAGGCAGCAAATCAACCAAATCAATACACATACAATAGTTCAGGTGGCTTTTTGTCAAAAGAATGAAGGACTTGCTATGACAACAACACCGGAAAGATAGAAATATGTGGGCAGATGACAGTACGGCCTAGTTTGGACAAGTGAACAGCCTGAACTAGTGTCATCTCACCTAGCATGTGACCTGAGAGAATTTGGCTCTGAGTTCTTTCCTCCCTTTTGCATGGCCCTTTGTTCATTGTCTTCCAGCAGTGACTGATGTTTGAAATCCATATGCTACTGCTGCGTACAGAGCTCTAGCACCAGAGGAAAGCAACCTGAGCTTTAGAGACACTTCAGAAGCAAAAGGACATAATATCTACCTTGGAACAGCCATTTAGGCTGCTTTTTTATAAAGTTTTGCCCCTGAGAACATGGCAGTTGCTTGATTTTGAGCAGCCATTACCTTACCTTTATTTTGAGGGACCACTCAGCTCAGCTGGGACCTCTGGACTTCCATGAAGGAGGCTAGCTATGTCAATACCCAAGTACAAATTGATGTGTGAAATACTTTTCAAAAAATCCTGATGCTAGGAGGAAAAAAGAGATAACACTGCCCATTTTAATGTAAGTGTTTGGGTCAGAATAGGAGGAAGGACTCCATTGGTAGCCTGAGGAGTTTTCCTCTGCAGGATCAGACTACAAGCGTTCCAGAGAAATTCCAGTGAGTCTTTTGTTATAAATGCTAAATTGTCTTTTCTATTTCTTTTCTTATTTTTTTTTATTAGGTTATCTGGTTTTATCATGCAGGAAGATAAAAAAAAAAACCCCAACCCAACATATAAGCACCATGAAAGAAAGCTAGGAAAACATGCAAGTGCAGAGAACCTGGCAAAAGACTACCAGGTGAGTGACCTTGGGGAGGCTGAGCTGGCTTCTGGCTGGGTCTGAGGTTCCAGGGTTAAGTCAAGTGAGTTACTTGTGCTGGCCACTTGGGAAAGGCAGATACACAACAAGGAATTTTATTTCTGTGTTTGTTGTCCCCCTGTAACTGGAAGACAGCTAATAGCAGGAATGCTGTTGCCTCAGATCCCTGCTGGAGGAGATTGCTTAAGGCGGAGCGTGTGTGAGGAAAGAGGTTGGCTTCCTATTCTGTAGTACTTTCCCCGATGTGTTACACAGCATGACAAATAGAACAAGACTTTCATGATGTTTATATGTTTTATAATACATGCTAGCAGCAGAATCAAGGCCAAGTGCCAAGATAGTTAATTAATTCCACTTTCCTGAACTGCCCATAAGGTTTAAGTTATGTATGGCAATTATCTCCTTTAAACTGTTAAGCACGCAGAAAGGGGTTATTGCCTGTTCTCTTTCTACCTGCACCGTGTCAGGGGCAGCAAACCTTGCTGTGCATTTGCTCGCGCGGTGACACAGAAGCGCCGCGCGCCTTCTCGCTGCTGCAACGAGCTGCGCTGGCAGCCCTGCAGTGCTGGGCTGCCTACGTGCACGCAGCTGCCAGCAACTCACTGCCTGAGGAGTTCCCGTTCCAGGAGATGAGGCAGAAAAGGGTAAGGCACTGGTGTATCATCATCATGGCTATTACATGGAGGAAGAGAAAAGACAGAGAGAGGTGAAGTGGCAGGCCCAAGGTCGCCCTGAGTCACTGTAAGGTTCTGAATCCCCCATTTAACCTACGTCTGCATCCCAGGACCTACCTACCCACAGTGCTCCATGTTAAATCCCACAAATCTTATGGATTGTTTCTACAGTTTAATTTCCTCATGTTGCTAAAACAATGCCAGTCCCTGGCCATGCTTGCTCCATGTAGCTTCAAGGGCTCCAGCAACTTGAGCAAACAAGGAAAACCACAATGAAAGGGCAAAACATGCTACTCCTTGCTTGGACTTCTAGTCTTTTTCTTTCTGCTGAAGGTGCCTAGTTGCTTTTTAATTATCTTAATCTGATTAGCCTTCACTGGACCTGTTGTATGGTAATGAACCTAAACTTAAACCTAACCGTCTGAGGCTGTGGTGTGACTCTGTAGGGTGATATAGTACCTCCCAATCTACTTGCAGGACATACTAGAGGGCCTCTGTACTGAAGCTAGTGGACTTACATGTTGGTTTATGCCAGCAAATTACCAGGTGTCCTGCAGTGGGTCCCATGGCTCAAACAGAGCTCCCTAAGCCACCTGTGCAGGCTTCGCTGCATGGGGCCAATGTACTTGACTCTGCTTTGGGCTGCACGCGTTTGCTTCAGTGATTCTTTCCTGTACTTCTTGGCACACTTTGAGATACAGCTTTCAGGATAAAGATGATGTATCTGACCCATATTTAACAGCTAGGGCACCATCCATTCCAGCAATCCATAGTGAGTAGGCAAAACCAGAGGACAGTGTACAAGCAGGTGATGAATTTCAGCCCCTTCCCAGAGAGCTAGGCAGGGAGGAGGGGGTGTTCTCCAGATCACAGCTTTCCCTGCTGGTCTGGGGAGCCATGGCAAAGTGGGGTGGTAGGAATACAGCTCAAAGCTTATAAAGCTGGAGTCCTTGGAGAGAGATGTAGCTATAAAAATGCACATTCAACCCACTAGGAAAATAAAATAGTTAATGGTGAAAAATTAGGGTGTTTTTACAATTGCATTTAAAACCCTAGGGGAGCCTGTAATGGGATAAATGCACTACTTAGAGAAAAACCCTCATGTTTTCCTCTTTTTTGTGTGTGTTTTAATTTACTATGTGTAGCTGCCATTATCCATAAACCAAAACTTACGACTCTGTTACAACAGGAGAAAAGAACACTTTATTGTCTGCTGTTGGCAGATCACCCAAAGTCCCCTCCCAACTTAACAAGCGTTAAGCTTCAATAAGACACAAGACACTTCAGAAAAAAACATCGCCACAAGGCTAATGATGACAACAGCTGCCAGCAAACTTTCCATTGCAAGCAAGTAAAGACTTGAAACAAATTTTAGCTCGAGTTTTGTTTTAGTAGCATCAGTGACATGTCTGTGCCGGCAAAGGCTCAAATTGCATTCCTTAACACTAGGACTGTAGACCTATCTCCTGGAGTCATTACATTGCAACAGCCTGGTAGCCATGAGTAGAGCTGTGAAGCCTTTAACAAATCTGACCATTTTCTTCTTTTAAGAAAAGGTATTTACACCCTAAAAGGCCAGTTAAGCAAGTCACTGGAGTCTCATATAGATGAAAATTTCTGCATGCCAAAGAAAGTTAAGGTGGCTTTTTTGTTTGGAGGAGGACAGGAGAAAGAGGTTGTGGGTCTCAGCAAAATAGGAGAGTCAAGATTTGTAATTCTGTTTACTTTTCTGGTATTAATTTTCTTCTTAGCAAGTCATTTAAAGCCCAGTCTACAACAGTGCCCTTACCTACATGAGAGCTCTGTACAGTATGAGTAGGTGAGGTCTGACCTCTAAACTTTCCCTTCATTTTTCCAATCTGTAGTGCAGTGCCAATTTTACTTGTACACCTCTCCCAGCTGGGTGGATCATGAAGTTGCTCTATATGAATTTGCTCTGTACAGAAAGCCTTGAAGATAATTAGATGAAAACAACCCCAAACCCTTGGTAACAGTAAAATGTCTGAACAGTATGAATGCAAGATGGTACAACACAGATAGTGAGTACTGTTTGGTAGGAAGAGGAGTTCACACCGTCTTTTGTTGATGCACTCTCCCTTCTCAGTACAAGTGTTGCCATTTTGCTCAGCATCTTCAAGAGCTGCAGAGAAAGGGTGAACAAAAGCAGGCTGGAAAGCCCTTCTGACATCCTGACTATCTTTTCTGTCTTATGAAAAGTATGATCTTAGAGTAGGGACTGTCTTGCAGAGGTGGAATTATCCACTGGGTAAAAATGGAATTTACTTAACAAATCTGCTCCCTGTGCCACAATCAGGAATATTTACATGTCAGTTTTCTGACTGAGGTACATTTTTGCTGTGTGTAACCTAAGACAGTAGCAGAGATTGCATTTGCTCTAAGAAGAACCAAGCAATTCTGGGCCAAATAGGCTGCATCTCCCTTACTTGGTGGAGCACAAGCCAGAAAGCTGCCTGATACTAAATGTACTTTCTCATCTGCATGTCTGCAGCTCTGGCCCTGAAGTACAGTTCAGCAGCCTACATATCCTATAATGTCTTTCTGCAGACATCTCCTTTTTAGAAGGCTCCTAGGCTGACTTGTCTGCATTTTATTGACCATGTAATTTTGTTGCATAGTGATAAGAGCAGAAAACTTAACATGAATTAACGTAGCCTACAGGTTGGCACGTGCTTGAATCTGGGCTAAGGGATACTGTGGCTCCAAATCTCTGCTCGTTTGAAGCTCCTGCATTTTGGGTGTTAGTATTCAAAGTATTTGGACATGAAATGAATTTGAGCTTAAGCATGTGCTGGGACCCAAGTTTGAAATGCAGGCTAGAAGTAACCATGGTGGTGTCCATACGCATGCAGGCTTATAGTGCAAAGCCCCGTTACTGAAGCTGCGTAGGGGCATCACGGTCTGACCTTCTGCTTTTGTTTATTTATGGTGTCACCAGTAAAATACTGGGATAACATATCTTGGCTTTTATATCCTATACTGAATTTGTACTACATGAGGTTAGAAAAATAGCTTTTAAAGAAAACTTAAACCAAGAATATTTGTTACTAAGTCACTAAGTGATCATATACACCAAGCCCCATGTTACTATTTTTACAGTCATTTTTCAGACCATAAATGTACTACAACATTTGCAGCTGGCCAGTAAACAGAGTACTATTTAAGTAATTGGCAGATCCACCAAGTAAAGCACGCACTTGCCCTACAAAAATATGGGGCTTCTACAAAGATGCTTCATATTTGTGGACCTATCGTCAGCATACAAAGAATAGCACAGGCAACAGGCGTGTGTTGTTTAGGAGCTTACGCTGACTAAAGTAAAAAAATGCTAACTATAAAAAGTAAAGAATAATATTGGATTTGAGAATTTCTGCTGAGTATTTTGTATAGAAAACCTGATATTAAAGCTCTGAAGAATCCTTATTTGTATTTCAGGGATGTAGTCCCAGTCACTTACATAGAAAACATTTGCCTGACTTGATTATTTAGGATATATTTCTAAAATTCATTTCTTTTAGAACAGAACAAGACCAAATTCCTATGTTTTTACCTCAAGGCAAAACTCCCACATTTGGCCTAAATGAAACTGACTTGGCTTGATTTATCTTTTATTTATTTTCTATGGGACATGTTGTGGTATTAATTTAGGCAGGACACTCCTCATTGTTTTCACTGGGGAGTCCTGCTTAAAACATGGATCCACATTACACTATCCTGTTGATGAACTTGGAGTGAGTAATCAGATCTGAAGGAAGAGACAACCTGATTTTGGAAATCTGTTACTTTTTGTGCATGCTCAACTTTAAAAAAAGAGCAAAGAGACAAAGTTCTGTTTGAATTCTGCCACACAAAAGCAGCAGTCCTTCCTATTCTCTGAAAAGGGAGGTTCATTTGGAAAAAAAAAGAAAAAAAAAAAAAGGAAAAAAAACCCTGAATTGCATCCTCCCACGAGGACATTTAATTTAATAAAGCAGCCTCCTTGGGATTGCTCCACTGTTGCTTAGGCGCCTCAGGGGGAGGATTCTTCCTCATGAGGGGGAGGATCTTGGCCAGGCATGAGGGAGACGCTAAGGCTGGGTGTTAGGGAGTGGATTTGTCCCTGAGGGCAACGTTCCCCTTTCCAAACAGCTGTATGGATTTCTAATGCAAATTCTGCCTTCATTATGTGTGCAAGAGGATTCATTTTTAGGTAGGTCAACTGTTTCTCACTCCTTTCTGAATTCCCCTGGCTGGCCTACTTGGTCTGGCAGTTTGGAGAACTGCCCACCCTATGTCCTGGTGTATAC
Source organism: Gorsachius goisagi (assembly GCA_018403395.1). NCBI lineage: Eukaryota > Metazoa > Chordata > Aves > Pelecaniformes > Ardeidae > Gorsachius > Gorsachius goisagi. Next base: position 81,414 of record BOSO01002062.1, read on the forward strand.
CTGCCAGCCCCCTCCATCCTCGCCCCCAGGAGATGGGTTGTAGGATGGTAACAGTGTAAATGAATTGTTGGCAAGTTACGCAAGGGTAGTCTAAGTCTTGGCTTTAGTGTGCCACTGTCGGAAGAACAAGTTAGCCCTTCTGCCTTTCAAGGCGGACCAGTGGAGTCCCCTGCCCAGTCTGTAGCCAGGGTCTGGAGTGGTTTAGTCGGCTGCTACCCCTGAACCAGTCACCCACAAAGGTCCCAGAGCCAGAGCTGCTCCTCCTTGTCACATCGCTGTGGCAATTTCTTGTTTCAGCATCAGCTTACAAGATAGAAGCAAAAGATGAAATCTACTGTACGCACCTGAAGAAGTGAAAGGGAACTTTCTCTATCAGCCTCAACATGAGCAAGACTGAAATGACCACACACCCTCACCGCCCCAGCCTTTACAGTACTGCAAAAGTCTTTTAAAATGTGAAACAGATGACTGCTTTTGGGAAGGTCAGTGTATGCTTGTTACACACTGTCTTCAACCCAGCAATGGATGCTGTCCAGGAAAAGGCAAAGCAGAATCTGGAGTTTTACATACACAAACAATACACTCTTCTATCTAGGAGGAGTATTCTATGGGTTTGATAAGATGTCATTTGTTACTAAAACATTTCAGGCCAAACAAACTAAGAATGGAGTCAGGAATGAGCAGGTTTGCAATAAACTTGCATGGAAGAAGCCCCTCACCAGGTTGTCATCATTCTTGTGCAGTATCTTGAAGGATGATTAGATACTTTCCTGACTTTGGAGAATATTGCAAAGGACCAGTCCTTTGCTGTTTCTCAGTTGTTGGGTTTTTTTGAGGTGGTTAGGGGGCATGGGTTGGAAGACTATACGGATGTGTGATTTTGTTCATTTGATCTTCTTTGTGCTCTTTCCTCCCATGGCAGTCTTTCTGGTTTGTCTTACATATTTGATTGAGTTTTCAGGAGGAAGCACAAAGAGGAGAAGCCAAAGAGCTATGGAGGAAAGGACATTGAAACACTCTTACATCCAGCAGCAGGATTGCATTTGGCAGCCCATGTATGCCTTTAAGCCAAACTTTCTCTGATTAAAAGTTTTTGGCCAAAAATCAGAATCGATAAGTTCATTGCATATTGAACTCCTTTCCAAAAGTATAATGGGAAAGGAGGGGAAATATTATTCAGTTCAGAAAAACTCGATGGCATTGGTATCTAGTTATGTATACTTATTAGAAAAATGTGAAAAGTGGTGGTTGCTAGTGACAGGGTCACATAGGCAGACTGTTCAAGAAAAGGTCGATAACACCACCAGATGGCGCTTAAAGCACAAAATAACCGTAAAAATGCCGAAACCGCAGGGCTTCCAGTGCCATCTAGTGCCGCCACCCGCCTTCCTACTTTGGGCAAGTAACATCTCATCCCAGGAGGGCCCCAGCCAGGATGGCTGATGGACGAGTTCTGAAGGAGCAGCTTATGCTGCCTTTGTCCATCATGTGCAACGTATGCAGTGGTTTGAGATGGGGAGTGTGGCTGGTGGAAATATTACCGTCTTGTAATACTCTGACTGTGTTCTTGCACTCCTCGCAAAGCATCCCACCCTCACAGACAGGCTACTGGTTTAGGTGGACTTTTGGCTGTTCTCATGCTAATTTTGACAGCGTTGAAACTTACTATCAAAAATCATTGGTTGCAAGTAAGAAGTATAAGTAAAAAGAGGCGGGCTGGGAAAAAATAGATATGTCTTCCTCAGTACCCCTTTCAGACTGATACTTTGCACACTTAGAAGCTTCCAATAGAAGTTTTGCAAACATTAATATATTGCTATTATTATAGCTATTGCTATCGTACTTTGTTCGCTTCCTTTTATCCCATAACAGTGAAGCAAACAGAAGGGAATGACTGTAGACAGTAATTTTCAAGGATTCATTTTGAGCAACAAATCCTCAGTTCCTTCTGCTTTGCTGCTGAGCTTGCAAATACTTAACTGGCAACCTCTGTTGTTCATCACAGGGGAAAAATTTTAAAGCAAATGAACATCAAAGAAGTAGTGAGAGGAGAAGGATTGGCAGTTTCCACATTAGACTATCCTATGTTAAAAAAAAAAAAAAAGTTGTTTTATCTCTGTATGGATGGGACTTACTCATCTCTCCACAGCTGCCTGCTTTACACAGTCCTCCAGCTTGCCTGAGCATGCATGTTTTCTGAGTGGGAAATGTCCTGTCCTGTTATGGCAGCTCCTTTTCTCCTGAAAAAGAAGAGCTAACAGCAACGTTCTCTTACAGAGCTATGATTTTCTGAGTGATGATTTTCTGCATCTAGCTGCTTCATTGCACATTGAACACTTGCCATTTCCAACAGAATGAAAATCTCCCTAGTAGTTGAAAGAGGTTAATTGCAATTAATTAATACAATAAATGCTTACAGGCATTGCCTATTAAGTCATTATTTTGCAGAACAACCTGTTGGTCTTATGCTGCTGTTCCCCCATCTACACCAGTTCTCTATTCCTCTCATGGATCACAATCATTTACCCACAAGCAACAGGCAAATATGGGTATTTCATGTTTTCGGGGTTTTTTTTTGCCCTCCATCAGAGTGATTGTGGCCTGCTTTGGATGTAAAGGACACCTGTGCCACCTAGAGGGCTGAGGGCAAGGAGCCTTCCCTGGGGGAAGGTCAGTGAAGGAGTGAGGAAGAGGTTTTTCTGTCCAACATGAGTGCCTCAGGGCCCCACTGGTTCTCCCTGGCTCAGGGGACACACAGAGACCCAGCAAGAGTCTCACAAGCCAGCCTGAGTAATGTCTTGCTCCAATTTTTGAGCATATAACACAATGAGGAAGAAAAATCCCCATTAGCTCATCTTGAAAAAAGATGGGGGAAATAACAGTCTGTCTTGTCACTATGCTTTTAAACATTTTTTTTTTCCCAAAGGTTCTCTTTGCTCTGTAGTTAATATGCATTTTTTGACTGTGGATGTCATAGGTAAGTGCTGCATGTGGGTCTCAGGCTCCGGCTGAGGAGAAGGCAGTGACAAACACTGCGCTTCTGCTAGCTGCAGTGGAATGAGTTCTCGAAATTAAATGCATGCTAGAGATTTGGGGGGGTTAAGGACTTCTATACAGCGAGGTCTCCGCTTAAGTACTTTGCTGAGTCGAGGCCTGGAACACATGTGGACCTGGACTTGCATGTAAGGCAAAGACACCCAGTAGAGTACAAGCATGACTAAGAAAGTATTCCCTCAAAGACACTTGGAATGGATACTTGTGCCTACAGTAAAGATTGTCTGATGCTTCCCAGTGAGAAAATGGGGGCAGAGTAAGTGGGAACAGATGTGTGGATGGAGAGAGAAGCCAGGGAGAACAAGAGCAGCGGAGTTTTCCAAAAAGAAAATACATTTTTCTTCTGTGATTGAACTGTGCTTTCCCAACTTTCATCTTTCATTTGCTGTCTAACAAATAACTTTGAAGTGTACTCAGTAAAGATCTGTCTCATCTCCCTCCCGTGGCTGGGCATAGACAATAGCCTTCTACTGTGTCACCAAATGCTCAAACAGATTAGGACAATCGTAGGCTGTGCTGTGGATCTAGGTTTTGGGGACCTGATGACTACTCATGAAGTTTTCCAGTACTCTCTCCCTCATTTGTTTTCTTTAATGGAATTACATGTAAAAATTACATTATTTAGCTTGCAAGTCAAGCACTACAAAGTAACAAAATATCAGAAATAATTTGTCTGTGTTACATTAATTTGTCTCTTCCTTCTGTGTCCATGACATTTACATGATTTTTTCCCACAGGGTCCTTAACTGTATAGGATGGGCTGTATTCTCAGAACAACTCAAGTTTCTGTCAGTCTCATCTCTGGGAAAATGCAGAGGATGGACCCAAAGCTACAGTCTGAGCCACTGAAAGGTTGCAGTTTTCTATAGTAGTTCTGTTAAAATCCAGCTACAAGAGAAATTCATATATGCTAGAAGTAAAAGCAATCAAATGCTTACTGTTTTTCATCTTCCTTCTCTTTTTGAAACCTATAAAACTATGTGGTTTTGCTTATGGTTTTTGAGCCAGGCAAGTGGTGAATTCCCAAGTGGATTGTGTGTTGCCTGAACCCTCTGCTGTTTGATTTGTCTGGTAATTAAAATCTCAGGTAAATTACATGGTAAATTTGTGCTGACTGATTCCTCTCATGGCTTGGGTAGTCCAGGTGGATCAAGCAGGGGGAAGAGGTAGGGGCTTCCAGTCAGATGAGAACCATCAAAGGCTACTGAGGTTGGCAGTGGTACTTGCTGGTTCTTTGCAGACAGCACATGAAAAACAGAGCCCTTTGGGTGCTCATTTCCAACAACTGTTTTTAAAACCTCAGCAGGAATTATGTGAAGGGTTTACATTTTATTCTTGACCTTTCTGGGCCAGTGGGGCCAAGTAGGTCTAAGTAGGTGATATTTAAAAGATCCTGTTTGGTCTTCCTTCTTGGAGATACCAGAAGGCATGGTTATCTCAGAAAGGATCAAATGCCACAGCAGACGTTCTTTAGAGGTTCCTGAATGCAGACCCAAGTGCCACCTGATATTCCTTGGGGAGAGGAATTGTATGCCTAAATGCAAATGTTTCTCATACTGTGGAAGAGAGTCCAGCTTTGGGACCATGGGTTTCAAACTTGTTGTGGCAGATTTTCTTTAACTCATTCAATTCCTTCTTGTCAAACAAAGCTGCACAGAAAAATGTTGTCAACAAAGTTGAGCTGAAGGCTGGAGCTTTTTGGTTTTGCCAGGCTACTCCTGCATCCCTGTGTAAGCTAATTCTGACTTAAAGATTCATCCTAAGGACTTTCAAATATATCCCTAGCTCCCAGCCAGATGCCATGAGCCAACACTCCAAGAAGAAATGGTCTCCCTAGGAAAAGATGAAGAGAGGGATGTGAAGGATAATTGGTTTTACTGGCTGAGGTAAACCATAGTTGCACTATGCATGACCTCTAGTGCTTTTTCTGGGGAACGTCGCCAAAATCTGTTAGACTCAGTTAATTGTGGAAACTCTTGTGGCAAAGAGATATTCTTACAGGTTTTCTAATCTTTCCCCATTGTAAAAGTTTGTGTCACCAGATAAAATAAATCTTTAAATTCATCAGATGATTTTAAATTTTAAAGCGTACACTGAATTATTCTTTGAGTAGGCAAATAGGACCCTGGTGTGGCTTTGTCTTGTCATGGAGGGTCTTTGAGGCCTCATCCACACTCAGTAGGAAATTTGTATTCACCCTTGGGGTGATCTGGCAGAGGAGAGCAGGAGGAGCAGTGCTGCTGCTGCCCTGCAGTAGCAGAGGAGCTGCTGGCAAGGTTTGGCTGTGCAGTCTTTACCCTTGATGTAGAGATGTTTTCTTAAAGCACTTTTAGAAGCAAATATAGCCATTTGTCTTTTTGCATGCTCTTCTTGATAAGTGGATGTAACTCCATTTCAAGCAACAGCTGAGCAAGGAGAATTTTTTTTCCAAGACAAAAATGCTGAAGTGATGACTGTCTACTTGAATATAGACATAAGGAAAGGCTGAAGCAGAAGATCTGCCCTTCTTTATCCTTTTTGGCTTTGCCCTAGAAACCTTGTTTTCCACTTTCATTAAGAGAGTTCACATAAAGCAGGAGAGAGCCCCTAAGAGTGTGGAATTAAGATTTATTTATTCAAGCCCTTATTTTTGCTGATATAGATTATCCCAGGATATTTGGTAGATGGGAGGCTAGAACCTTGGTACAGCGATGTCTGGCTCAGAGATAGGCCTCAGTGTTCATATGGGGAAAACAAAAGCTTTTCATATTGTGCATAAACCATCAACCCACTACTCCTCTCAGAGCACTGGTTTCCTGCTGCCAGTAAATCACATCAGCATATCTTATAAAAAATGTCTGCTCAACCTGGTTACTAGAGTTACCTGCACTGGGTAGCAGTTTCACAGACCTTCTGCTCTCCTCTCTTGACCTGCCTGTGCTGGATTCTTTTCCCCCACTATTACTACAGTTTTTCTTACTTATAAAAAGAACACACGCTTTGTCTATACACATCTCATATGCAAATTAGCACATGAGGCAAAACTTGGTCTTTAGAGAGGGAAAACTTGGTCTGAGACAAAAGCAAGTGCACCCAAGACACTTGCACTTTTAACCTGTTTTCATACAGAAATGCATATTATCATCATGTTGCCTGTGTGCCTGTCTTTCAGTCCTCTAACTATTGAATTTGCTGATGAATTACAGTCTATTTGATGAAGGAAACTTGACATTAATTTCTTCTGTGTTTAGTGAAAGCTAGTAGCTGAGCAGAGCTGAGGGGCCTGACTTATTTTTCTGTTGAGGGAAAGACTTCATTATGAGCAAAATGTTATTACTGGACATCAGACAATCTGCATGGGAGAGAAAAGGAGCTGATAGATGCCTCAACCACAGGAAAAGTTTCAATCAGAGTTTGCATCTTATTAGACACAGGATAATTCAACCACAAGACACAAAGCCACAGGAAACTGGACCTCATTTTCTGCAGCTACTTATTTTCGTAAATCAGAATGTTTGGGGTTTTCCTCTCTCTTCACTTCCAGAGATTATTACTGTGCTGTGATCCTGGGCTTTGAACTTACAGCATCTTTATTTTTTAATTGTAGCTCCCTTTCTCTTCGTTTGTAATAGCCCATCAATGTAAAATTTAATTGCATAAAATGTGGATAGTAAGTTGAGCATTAAAAATCTATTTGTGAAGTCGGCTGCTGATTAACTGTAGAGTTTCACTATGTTTAAAAATAGTAATTAAAAGTACTTTTCCAAGGACTGATTTAATTTTCCAAACAATAATGTGTGTGCAACTTATTTATAGTAGATGCTATGGTTACGATTACATAAAGATTTCAATATAGCTCTCAGCTTACAATTCCTTGAGAAAAAAATTACACTTTTGAGTGAAATTGTCTATATTTGTTTAAAGCCCTGAGGATTAATTTACTTTTGGGGCATTGTTATTGTTTATTAAATAATTTATTTGATTATTATATTATTTATTTAGTCAGATCTGTTTTCACTGTTGGTTTACATATGGGAGGAAAAGTGTCATTTTGAAAGCAGAAACAGGTGAGATTAAACATTATTTGTGTATATTTCTTCATTTTGGTTTCTGTGTTATTTCCTAAAAGAGGCAAGAAGGAAAAGGGTAAGACTTCTTTCCAAGCTACTGCCTGTGGGAATTACTTAATTTACTCTTTCTCTCTTCTTTTTTTAATTCCTTGCAGCCAGTAGGTTGGTACATGACATGCTCCTTTGTATGGCTAATCCGGTTCAGTCCAGTTCAAATCACTGTCCAGTTCGGTACTGCCATTTAACACTTAAATAACAAGTTCCTAGTCGTCCCCAAAGGAAGCAATGTAGTTAAATTAAGCTGTCCCCAGCCTGAAGAGTTATTGTGAAATAATGAATATTCCATAACCAGGAAACAGCAGAGTAGAGCAGGCAAATTTCTGAAGCCTCATGAAGTTTTGGAATTAGCATCTGTATCAAAATCTAATTAATGTTTCCTTTCTAAATTCGTTTCCCACCTAATTGGCCCAGCTTTGATTGGGAATTGGAAATGTCATCCCAAAATATTTCCTCTTGCAAGACTACTCTAAACAGAGTGTTTGTAGCCTGTCTTTATATTCCCTGTTCTACGCTTTCCTCCTTCAAGGATTTTCAGCCATCCTCGATGTATTGAAATTGTTTCATCTGGGCAATTTTTTAGTCCGGACTAAATTGTAAACTGGTCTTAATTTTGGGTCAGTGTAACTTTGCTAAAATAAATGGCACCCTGTGCTCGGTGTCAGTGCTATGTGTCCACATGAAGGATTTAGACTGGTGGAGTTAACCTCCCTGTCTACCACGCAGGCAAAGCCACGGTTCGACTCCCAGCCTCAGTGAACCATAAAGCAGGGACAACCTTGTTTAACATATCACTGAATCTGATTGATATGTTAATATCATCCAAGTTCAAAGCAACACGTCCTGGCAAGATAAATGCTATTTTTTTCTTGTAATTTACCATTTCCTTCTTCCGTAAATCCAGCAGAAAAAAAAACAATGGAGAGGGGGAAGGGGGCTGGGTCGGACCCATCATTTTAAAAACTAAGAATGCTTTGGCAAAGTCTCTCTAACCTGTTACTGTAAACATCAGCAGTCCTGTCACTGTCGCGGCCCGTATAAATACGTTCATGGCGCCCCACCTAAATCAGTGAAATATGTACATAGTTCAGACATACAAGTTAAATCCCAGGCAGCAACAATAAAGAGTAGGAACCCGAGGTCTTTTCCCAGGTTTTATCTTTTGCAGGCATCAGTGCTGAGAGCGTAGTAATGCGGTTACTAAATCCTTCTCAGCCCGAATCCTGCTTCCTCTGTTTGTGTGGCACTTCCTCCAAGTGTTGTGGCTGGGGCAGCAGAGCTGGGCTGAACACAATAGTCCTGGGCCGAGACTGTTGTCACCTGTACTTTTTTTTCGACCTACTACACCTAAGCTTGAATAGGAAAGCCCGTGGGCAACTGCTTCTTTTGGAAAAAAAAAAAAAAGATTAAAAAAAAAAAGATAAATCGCATTCATTTGACATTAAAAAGCAAAATCCTGCTCCGTGCGGGCAGGCCTGTGCTCTGTCTCCGACTGAAATCAAACTTCTCCGAAGTTTGTGTTGCCTGAGACATGACCAGCGTACGCCGTGCTGCTCGAGAAACCCAGTGGTCATTCGTTGCTTTTTGTATCAGTGGCTATTTTAGAACTGTGGGAGAGAAGTCTTTAAAATGAAGTCCTCCGTGACTTCAAAGGCACTGCTGGCGTGATTAAGGGTTAGCGCACATTTAAAGCCTCCTCCTTGAACGGCATTTGCAGTGAGAACGGGGATGAGAAACCAGGCTGAAGCCCAGTCCTCTTGGGCTGATGGAGGGGGCTGAAAAATAGCTCTTACTCAGCCAGAAGACATTTTGCTCTGATAGATTTCCAACTGATTAGGCAACAGGAAAAGTTTAGTCAATGCTTCATCAGAGCGCCCGCTTATGTTTTGTTTAAAGGCATTACCAATAATGTGGGAGCCCCACAGCACTGCTCGAGTCTCTCACCATCCAGATTTCACCTGGATTTTTTGAGCGTAAGGAGAGATTATTAGGTGATTGGCATGATGGATTGACAGGCCTGAATAAGTTGCAAAGCGGTGTGAGGTGCCAAAGAGGTACTTTGGATGATATTAAGGGCTGGACTTAATCACGGGCCAGTACATTCCCAGGTCCCACCTGTGAACAATTCTCTGGGTACTTGAAGTGGCATCAGCCCCTCCCGGGCAGGGCTGCTCTGTCCTGCACTGGATGAGGCTCTCCCGGTCCTGGCCAGGACCGGGCCCATCACAATAAGCTGTATTAATTGGAACGGGAGGTCATGAGGGTGCGGGATCGCCCTGCTTACATCTGTGTTTGGGAAGGAGCGCGGATGTCCTGCAGGATCATCTGGCCAGGCTCCCCTGGGCACTGAGAGCCCTGCCATGCCACTGCTCTCACCCCAGTTTGGGCCAAGCACCTGCCTGGGTGATATTCATTAAGAGAGTTGTGGAGGGGGCAGGTTCCCTACAGCACTTCCAGCATCTCCTCTTGCCCTGGGCTGGCACCAGGGAAAACAGGGAAAGGTACTTTTTCTTGGAAATTTTTTTCCAAGACAAAGATGCTGAAGTGATGACTGTCTACTTGAATATAGACATAAGGAAAGGCTGAAGCAGAAGATCTGCCCTTCTTTATCCTTTTTGGCTTTGCCCTAGAAACCTTGTTCTCCACTTGCATTAAGAGAGTTCACATAAAGCAGGAGAGAGCCCCTAAGAGTGTGGAATTAAGATTTATTTATTCGAGCCCTTATTTTTGCTGATGTAGGCTATCCCAGGATATTTGGTAGATGGGAGGCTAGAGCCTTGGTACAGTGATGTCTGGCTCAGAGATAGGCCTCAGTGTTCATATGGGGAAAACAAAAGCTTTTCATATTGTGCATAAACCATCAACCCACTACTCCTCTACTCTTCTCCAAATATTGGATTCCATCAAATATCCCCATTTTTCCTCCGAGAAAGGCAGAACTTCACGCTCAGTACAAGGGTGCTGCTGAAGCATTGCTGACAACTGAGCTGGTGGTATCTCCTGAGCTTCTATGGGGCCTTCTTCCAGACATGGAAATGGATAGGAGGGGTTGGATTTACCAGCTGTGTCCTTGGCTGAACCCAGAGTAGGCACCCAGAGCACTGGCTGATGCCTCATCTGCTTGCTCAGGAGAAGGAGGTTCATTGCAGGGCGATGGACTGGCAGTGGTGCTGAGGGATCATCCTTATTGAGGCTTAGAGGATTAAACATTTGTGTTCCTTACAGTGGGAGGGGGCACAGTCCCTTCTTGGAGAGAAACACTGGCAATTTATGCTGCTTGGGGAAAATGTAAATAATTACAAATTTCCATCCTACCATCCAAGAAAGACAGCATCATTTTATACATTTGTTTTGGTGCATTATAGTTATAATCACTATTCTGGAACATTACTGGAAAAGTTATTGTTCTTTCTAAAAAGTTAAGTCAGTTTAATGACTAAAAAGTTAATAAGGGTCTTGTTCTCATTATTAATTTATTATCCAATTAGTTCACAAAATTGGATCTGAAAATGTAAAATGTATTTTTATGGAATAACAAGCGCTACAATTAAGTTTTAAAGAGTAGATTGTTTTTAAATTCCAGTGGAGGATATTAAAACTGAATTAAAAATATTAAAAATGGAATCTGAAAATGAACAACAGCACTAGAAAGGAATGAAAGCAAAAAAAAGGAATGAAAACAAGTTCATGAGCATGGAAACATTAACCCTTTCACCACGGCAGCTGAAAACGTTCATTGTCCCCACCTTCCCAAGGAGCTGACCCGGCCCTCTTAGCTTTCTGACTTGCCCCTTGCTCACGGTTGCCCACCTAAGGACTGCGTGACGCTGCAGAACTAAACCAACCCAGGTCTGGTTCTGATCCCACGCAGCTGTAAATCTGAAGCGACCACTGTCATCAGCGGAGCTGTGCTGGTGGAGATCTGGGTTTAGTGCATGTAGTTATTACTTTGAAATTTAATGTGCTTTACATGCATATGCTGTTCTTCAATGCGTGCAATACATTTCTAGCTAAATGGATCCAATTCTATATACAGGCAGAACTTTGTTGTAATGCCAATCTGTGAGAAATGAAATAAAATAAACATACTGATATTTCTATGATGAAGTGGAGTCAGTTCCTTTTTCCTGAAGTCCCTGGGAACCGAAGTCAAGATTCTGCTACAAGAAGCTTGGTGTCTTTTACATCTTGTCCAGCAAGACTGTGTCCCGTTGGGCTCCATCAACCACCGTATCTTTTGCAGTTGAGAGCTCTGTCATCTTGATAATCAAAGCAGAAAAAGGCAATAAGAAACCTGATATGGGAGGCATGGTACTCAGTTTTAATAATCTGAAATCTCCCCTGTGTATCTGAGCAAATCATTTGGGAAAACTCATTTGTTAAGATTGACATCTCCCTCCTAGGAAAATTTTGTGAAAAGGCGGAGTAATTTTTTCCCATCATTTGAAATTATTTGTTGAACTTCTTCATGAAGCTGCCTGCTTAATAGGCAGTTTGCAAACAGTGAATGGTCCGTAGCGAAACTCTGCATGCAACCAATGTCTGTTCATTACGTAAGTTAGGTTGGTAGAAGGGTTACAAAAATCATAAGAGAAAGCATGGCTTTTAAAATGTGAATTTTAGCTGACAGTCCATGCCCCTTGTTTGCCAGCAACATGTTCAAATTTAATACTTGTTTTTCATAGTATTCATAAAAGGAGAAAAAAGAAGGTAGTAATATTAGAAATGGAATGCAACACACAGCTGTGAAACATTTGAAATGAAATTTGACTTTGGACTCAAATATGAGCATTTTGGACTCAAATATGAGCATTTTTCTGAGACCATTCTCATAATCAGGTTTCTAAGACTTCACAAAATAGTTTGAATTAGGGGAGTTAAACTCACTGATGAGCCTGTTCATGGCCTTACATTCTTTAAATATTTGCATTGAAGGGCAAGGTGATTTATTTCTGCATATGATTATGTTTATTAAATCTTTTAATATTAATGGCAATTCATAGTCACAAAGGGGAGTACCCAGATTTGCACGTGTATAAATTTGCAAGTCCTTTTTATTCCAAATGCATTGCTTTTACAATTAAAATGCTTTTTAGTATCATTTTATTTTGTCTCAAGTATTACTGGCACGTGAATGAATGCAGAACTGCTTCTAAGCAAAATTTTAAGGTGATTAAGTCTGTGTCTGGCTGAAAGCTGCTTTGCCGGCCATAATATATGATAATTCTTTATTGTTTCATGCTCTGGTGGTGTAATTGCAAGTCAAAAAATATGGCCCTATCTTCTGCAGGGGCCACCAGCACTGTGACATTGTCCGCTTGAACAAGACCTTTCCATTGGCACGCTGGTATTTCATTCTCTCAGCGTATGGGCATATGAAATTAGACATTTCCTAACAGGCCAGGAGATAAAGAGTCCCAAGGAAAAAAGGACAAGGAATTCAAGGGAAAATCTTGTTTTGTGTCTCATTAGAAGTTCTTTATTACAAGGAAGCCTTGCACCCTGATTTATTAAGAACCATTGCCAGCTAATAAATTTGCAATAGCATACAATATTGTGACAGAACTAGCTATAAATAGGGTAGGTAGATTTTTTTGTTCAAAATTCTGAGCTCAATCCAAAGTTGAAACATAATTTATCCATTCTCTCTACAGCTGTTTTCACATACTTCTGGTAAACTACACAAAAAATGTGCCATTCTGTGACCTTTAGCTACTTTTCCCTGGTATTTCCTCTTGTCTCTTGGTGAAAATGGAGGCTAATGTTTTGCAGTCTGTGTTCAGAAAGACAATTTGCTCCTAGTTCCTCCTATCCCACCCTCCTCTCTCCCTCATTAAAAAGATTTGGTGAAATAATCATCCAAAGGAGCCTTTATGTAAGGGATCCCTGAAAGATTATAAAAACACCACAGAAAGGATGGGGAGAACAAGAGAGGTATTAATGAAGGGTTTGAAACTCCTTTACTCACCCTGGGTGAATCCAGAAATGTCACTGTACTACTCATCAAGGAATAACCTCAGTTTCTGGTAGTGCTAAGAACAAGTTGCTCTCCTTTACATGAACTATGCCCAGACTAGGGAGACTTGGTTACCCATTCTCAGCTTACCGAGTTTCCCGTATGTTCTGCCGAGAGGGACCTGGGAGTCCTGGTGGACGACAAG